>JABUQX010015526.1:0-48408 GCA_015478945.1 Trachelipus rathkii | reverse complement strand
AGACATAAGCTCCACTGCAATAGTAATTACAGGAAACATATATTTATAAAATAAACTATACACAATGAAGACACCTACGAGCGCACTTATTAAAGAAGTTGTTGGAGATTTCTTTCGGGTGATAAATTATATTTTATTTAAATCTATTTGTACTCTGCCATTTTCATACAACCCTAGTTCTTATTAAAACTAAGCTGAATATAATCCTATTCTCTTTACATTTACTCTCCAATATATTATATATCCTAAATATTAAACTTATACACCATTCTGTTTACTAAGTGGACAATATTAATCAAGCGAAGGGAACTCTACTTCAGGATATTAATTATCAATTAGTTTTATAGCTTACTTCTCAAACCCTCCTTTACACCCCCTACCAAATTTCCCTATCATTTCTTATCAAATTCTCTTTCCCCAGACAAAACAAGCACCTAAATTAATAGGTTAGGACCTTCCCTTCTTCATTATATTCACCATTAATTCTAAATACCATCCGATCCAAACTCAAGCGTATAATTCTTTTCATATCTCCCATCCAGTATTATCAACTTGATATCAGGAGTACCATAACAATCCTTGCCTCACCCGCAATCTGGTATTATACAATCACTTTCGACTATATTCTTTCTTATATAGCCACATATTCTAGACTATCGTCATATATCACAGTTTTATATTCCATTGCAAATAAAAGCTTCCATACTACAACTAACAATATTCACCAATACTCCTAAGTCTATAGATTCCTCTATTAATTTATAAAAGCCTGTTGCAAATCTAATAATCCTAAATACAATGTTATTCTTCCTCCTATACATTTATCCCTAATTCATTTGCATTCATCAAATTTTTACTGGGTTCAGCCAGTTTCCTACTATTTATTTTCAAAAATAGCGACTTTTGCATTCTTCAACAAATTTTATCATAGAAGTAATAGTATATTATCTACACAATATATATAGAAAATTCTTAATATATTCTTCCTAATAAATCAGTCGTCTAATTATAACTAATTCCTTAAAAACTTATAGTTTACATATCTCCTACTTAATCTTTATATAATATAAGAATAGTCAGAGTTACTATTAATTTCTTATCCTCAAAATTACCCTCTGATATTATACCCTACATTAACGCTTTGTTAAGTAACTTAAAAATCCAATCAAATCACCATTCTCGCCATAAAGAATATTATTATATAATATATTAATATATATATATATTATTATTATATTTATATTTTATATTAATAATATATATAATTATATTTATATATATATTTATATATATATATAATTAATAATATATTATAATAAATATTATATATTATAATATTATAATATTATATATATATAATATATATTAATATATATTAATATACTATATAATTTGAGTACGCTATAGAGCCCGTGAGTGGTGGCAACTTATATATATATATATATAATAATTAATATATATAAATATATTAATAATATATTATAATTATATATATAAATTTATATATTAGTATATTATATATATATAAATATATATTAATATATATATAAATATAGTTATAAATATATAATATATATAAGATATTGATTATATAAATATTATAATTAATATATATTATATATATTAATATAATTTGAATCAAATTAATAGTATGTTATTTATATTTTGAGGATAGTGAGCGTGTGATGTGAGAAAAAGATGCAAAGTGATTGTGAGTATAATAAGAAATAGACAGGGTTTATAATCCCTCACTAGTTAGTTTCTAATTTTATTACTCATCGGATTATAAAGTTATTTTTTGGGATTTCAGGAAATGTGTTAGAATGATGGAGAATGATGATGAGTTATTGGAGTGTGTTGTTGCTCGCTAACTATATGTATATTGGATGATTGTTCTGTTTTGTTGATTATTGAAGGAGTGAGAGAATTGTATAGAGTATTTGAGTATGTAAAATGAGGCCTGAAAGTAACGTAGATAAGAGTTATGTTGTGAATGAGGATAACCCTCAGTGTGAAAAAAAAAAAAATGTTTGCTAGATTGTGAATCGGAAACATGTCTGAGGTATTAAATATTTGGGTATGTTTGATGACAAAGAAGGATGATCAGAGTTAGATAGAAAAGTTGTGAATTAGAAGTGCTGAGCAATTAAATCGTTGTCTGAATTAAAGGACTAAGTCTTGATTGCGCTAGGTTTGCATGAGGATGTTGTACTTGGTTATTGTAAGAGTTTAGCGATACTTATTTTGTCGGAACAAGATATAATCAAAGTTTCAATGTGTTCAGATGGACAAGCTTGGGAGTTGCGTTAGAATTGAAAGAAGGGAGTAAAATGGAGTCATCAGCACAAGAGTTAATAAGTGAAGGTGTGTTGATTGTGTCTGTGCTGTGTATTAGTTCAATTTTGCCATATATTATTTAATATTAGTAAGAATTTAATATTTCGAGATAATGATGGTGATGATATAAAAAAAATATGAAAGGAATTTATTATATTCTGCCACTCTAAATTAGTAAGTAAAACAATGTGAGAGTATGATTAATGTGATTGATGAATGAGGTTAATAGTGTGTAAGCATATAGTGTGTAATAATTCATGATACTAGGATATATTAACCAAAAAAAGTAAACGTAGAGTTAAGACACTTGACAATGAATATAAATGATTTGATTGCTCTGAGATTAGCTAAATTTTTTATGTGACTAGATCTTTATGAGTAAATTAAAGACTATTAGTATTTTATATCGTTTATATGTGTGGCTCATAGGCGAGATATTGTTGCATGATTTTGAGTAGAATCTTGGAGGTTGTTTGTATGGCTGTGTTTATGTTTGGTCCCACCTGGGCCAGGGATGAACCTTACACTTGAACGATTTTTACCATAGTGATGGCAATCATCAAAGTTATTAGTCCACATTTGTATGCTCTATTGTGTGATTTTCTGATAGTTCTGACGTATTTTCTTTACTAATTATTTATTTTTGGTTGGGTAAGGCTGGGTTCTTATTCGACATTGTCATGTTCTTCCTACTGCTTATCTTCTCCGATGCTTGATACTCACCTTACTCCAACTGCAGAGTAATAAAAGGTTAGATAAAGAAAGAAATGAAGGGTTATTAATATATATATATATAATGGTATATACTATATAAGATATATATATTATTAGTATTATAAGTAGTATTGAATAATTTAAATAAATATATATATATATAATATTATATATATATATATAATATGTATAATTATATAGTAATGCATGCTTTATATTCACAATGGAAAGATTTTAGATACATTGTACAATAAATTAATTTATTTGTTATTATCTTTTTAGGTAAATGATATAAAATGATTACTTCAAAATAAGATTTGGCATAGTTTGAAAATTGCCAAAAAGTTACTTTCGATTCAAGCTACTTGCAATAATTTCAAGCTTTCAATTAATGATATCAAAATATCATAGTTAGGAATAGAAGTTATACACGGGTTTTTAGATTATTGCAAGTTCATAGTCAAGTACTTGTACTCGAATCCCAAGCCTTGATTAAATATATATCATTATTATATAATATTTTTTTGATATGTATATTATTATTATATACTATATTATTATTTAGATATATTATTATTATTATATTTTGTATTTTTGTTATATTAATAGTATTATAAATTATTATATTTTTAATTTTTTTTTAGTATATTTTTAATAATATAATATATATATTGATATTATATATTTTTTTTTTTTTCATAAATTATTTAATTTATTTATTTTTAATCTTAATATTAAAATTTTATTTTTATATTATTATTTAAATCTTTTATATATTAAATATAAGTTTTCTATATCCTTAATTTTTAATTTGTTTTATATTTTTATAAAATTTATTATTATTATAATTTTTATATTATATATATATATTTATTATATATATTCAATTTTTTTGATATATCATTTATTTATTATATTAAAATTAATTTATAAATAATTATATTGAATAATTATAGATATAATTAACAAAATTACTATATTATTTATTGTATCTTAATTATACTTACATTTATTGTATAAAATAAAGAATTTATATATTATAAAATATTTTTTAATAGATAATTAAATATTAAATTTATTATAATTTATAAATAATTATTATAATTAAGAACATTTTATATGTATATAAACGATTTATATAGATTTTACATTATAATATAGTAATCAAGTAGGATTGATTTGTAAATTAATATATTTTTTTTATTTTATATTTATCATGTGTACTTATTATTATAAAGTTAGTAAATATTAAATATTACATATATATTATATATATGATATTGGTATTAAGGGTTGGGGAGTCATTCTTTATCTTCTTCCTTCCTTCACTTCAGGAGTTGTAATTAAATTATCTTTTGGTGTCTTACGTAATAACTTCTTTTACGCGCAAAGACCTAGATACCACAGTACTAATCTTATTTCAGTCCGTCTCTGTTTCTCATTCTCCTGCTTTCTTTCACCTTAGGTGACTATTCGTGGCTAAAGAACCATCAATATAAGTATTAAACCCTTTTTTTAACAACTTTGGTTGTAGGGAATAAAATTCAGTTTCATTCCGTAATAGAATATTTTATTAAAATTATGCTCTACTATATTCAAACCATTCGCTGACCTAGAGTTATCAGCAATAACATTTAAAAAAAAAATTATTATACCTAAACATCTTGATGACTTGCAAATAAATTCACACTCGAAATATCAATTTTTATTTTGAAAGACGAGCTAAAACCAAAAATTTACACCAAAACTAAGAAATATATATTTGTACCAAAATAAAAGTTACATAAATATTATGCAATATATATGATAAAAAATGATGTAAAAGTATATATTATAACGTAAATTTCATAATTTAATAACATTGCCATGAAAAAATTCCTTATATACAATTTATAATAAATATGTTTTTTATTCTAAAATAAATTGAGAAAAAATGTTCTCCCTACAACTTATTTTTCTTTGTTACTGTTTCTTTAAATTTAAAAGGTTAGCTTACTTATTTATAAGCATTTTTTTAAAACTTATTTTCTAAACAGTACAGTATTAATAACATATAACAAGAAACATTATATTCTAAAATAAATGTTATATAATTATACGCTATAATTGTTAAATTTAACATCAACTATGTTGTAAGTATTACAAAATATGCAATTTATTTTTCGGATCACAGAGTTCTGAGATTGACCTTAAGAACCCATTTTCTCTAACTTGTTTTAAAGCTCAACTACCCTATTTGAGAAATTTTAAACGACATAAAAATACCTTTTTTCTTTAAATCATATTAAAAAATTATTACATACACCTTTCCCCCTAAAACTGGAGCACCTTAATCACTAATTTAGATTCAGTTAACTCCATTTCATTAATCACTAAAAGCGAACCCTAAGCATTGGGTTGCATCTAGACACTAAAGTCTGTTCCTGCTGCTCAGTAGATGACATAACCGTTTTTGAAGGCGAAGCATCATTCGATTGAGAAACCATCCGCGAAGGCGAATTTCCAGCCGGTTGAGGAACCATCTGTGAAGACGAATCACCAACCGGTGGAGAAACCATTTGCGAAGGCAAATTACCAACTGGTAGGGGAACAATCTCCATGGCAAATTACCCGACGGTTGTGGAACCATCTGTGAAGGCGAAGGGAGTGCCACAATCTTCAAACGGCTAATCGAGAGGACATCCGTCCGTCCATCAGTAAGTTGTATCTTATAGCATCGATTCATTCATTGAATAACCCCGTTGGAGCCAAAGTAAGGTGCCTCAAGAGTCTTCCGAATTCGATCGACTCGAAGAAAGATATGGGAACAAGTTTGAAGTTCGGCAGGAATCTATAATGAAACACTGGATGGATGAAGAGGTGGTAGCTGTAGAAAATCCAGTTGTTTCATGCGAGCCATAAATTTTCCAATGAAGTCGTTGTAGAAATCTGTTTTTAGATGCTTGAAGAGTTATAAAGGACAAAGAGGTCTTTTTCAAATTACTGCTTGCAAAGGGGAGAAACTGAATTCATCAGAGATGCAACGAAGACTTAGCATAATGAATGGAAGAGAGAGTAACCAGTTATGTTTCCGCGCAATGATAGTACTTTTCAGCGATCAATGAAATCTTTCGATATCTCCATTTGCTGAAGGGTGGTAAGCGCTCTTTCGGAGTCTGTGAAATCCAATCAAATTTGATAGTTTGATGAAAAATTCTCCTTCAAACTGTGGTCCTCTATCTGAAATTACATAGAGAGGAACTCCAAATCTTGATATCCATTGTATGAACGCAAATGCGACAGATTTTGAAGTCGTATTCACTAGAGGAATTGCTCCTGTCTACTTAGTGTTCTTTTCGATGCACGTGAGAAAATATATGAAGATTGGAGCTGAAGTATCGGTAAGGGAAGGTGGAGGTAATGGTTCTACAATGTCGATATGCACTGTTTCAAATATTTATGACGGGATGAGACATCTGATGGAAATTGTTGAAGATCTCTTCACGACAAGGTTTTGGCAAAAATGTTCTTGGAAAAGCTGAAGAGCTATCACACCATAATTGAAGATTATCTGAGAAGTGATAGTTTCTTGGTCCGTTGATTGAAGACGGACAATGGCAGGTAAATTGAAGACATCTACTGCTACCAAAGATATCCGGGAAAAAGCATCCTCCACAATGTTATTTGGTCTTCTTAGGTAGGTCAATGAAGAGACATGTTGTCTATCATTTTTGTTGTCTATCACTCTTTGTTGTCTATCACTCTTTTCTTGATTCACTTTACTGTAAAAAATGATGTCATAGAGTTTGCTAGATACAGTATTGAGCACAAGATGACAATTCCTTCTTTCCAGCATATGCTATAGGTACTGGCATTCCATCTACCACCTGATGAAGGGCTGCTATTATAGAAGTCGTGGTTGTACGTCATCGTTACAAGTAAAAAGATAGGTTAATCCGTAAGGAAAACGGAAGCTTTTAGTACGCTTTTGGAATTATTCTTTTATTTATGTAATGAAGGCTTTCTCTTATTTCTTAGCGAATGAAATGAGATTTATCTTTATGAGGTGATCTATTTTAAAATAAAAAATAAATGTTTGAAACAAGGGGAGTAACAGCAGTTGCTATCATCATGCAATAATCTTCTAAGAGGCTGCCTGAATCTCAAGGACGGGAATTGAAATTTAGACCTTTCCTGAAGGAAGAGAATTTCCCTCATAAGAAATATGATATCCAAAATAGTTGAGAGATGATTGAATTTCACATTTTTAAGAAGATTTGAAAGAACTTTCTTGAAAAGTTGAAAAATTGCAAACCTGAGATCTCTTTTCATGATGTTCAGGAGTTCATAAAAAGTAACCAAGTCATCTAAGAAGACGTGAATAAATGGGAGATATCGAAAAATAGATCCATTACAACCCTAAAATTATCGTACCTAATCCCTAACCTCCAAAACAAACGATCACTAAAAACATTATTCATAATTAGGCGAAAGGAGTCTGATGGGCACCTTTTCAAATGTTCCTTTGTCCGTATTTTTGAAAATTTGAGTTTGGTATGTCCTCCTTGAAATATTCTATTTTGCTGAAGATTGTCTGATTCCATGTAGACGTACCTTAAAAATGGCTGAGAAGGTTTTCAATGTCCTCTGCGATCGTATTGAAATTTGACGTATGTCCTAGGGCTGAATATCTATTTGCCTGAGATTGTCTGATCCATTAACTTGTGAGAGGGTTGGATATGTCAGGAGAGGGAAAGCATCTCCGTTTTAGTAATATCATTTCAAAAAATCGTAATCACCCCACAAGCGTCACAAGCTCCTGGAATTTTATTGGCGACAGTGAGCGCGCGAAACCCAAAAAGTACTTGGAAGGACTGATTGATCAATCCAAAAGAGTGTTGCAATCTCTTTTGCTGCATTAGTTATTATTTCAGGAGACGGCGAGGTCTAAAATAATGAGTAAGAAAAATATAAATCACTCTTACTCTCTATTGTGAACAGGTTCTCTTGGATTAAATTTTAATGTTCGTCAAGTCAATGGGTGGAAGCTACGAAACTTTGAAGTAAATGAGTTTTTACCACAGTAATCTTTAATATTAGCGTTGATTTTCAAGAAAAAAACATCTGGCGGGAGACTTGAAAGGTGCCAGAAGAGAGTTTTGTTCCGTAAAGTTTCTTCCCACAAAACCATGATAGAGTTCTATATGATGTAGAACAATCCATACCATATTGATTATGTCTCAAGAAATCAGCTACTTTGAAAGTTCAATTAAATTCTCGACGAGGCTTATTGAGTCGTATATTATATATATATATTTATTATATAATTATATATATATATATTTAATTATCAATATATATATCATATTTTAATATAAATATAATATAATTATATGATATATATAATGCCATATAATATATATTATATATATATAAATTTTATATATATATAATATATTATATATATTACAGAAATATATTATATAATAATATATATAATATATATATACTTATATATACATTATTACTTACTAATTATACCCACAAGTATACTATTATATATATATATATAATAATATATATATATATTATATATATATAATATATAGATATATATATATATCTATAGAATTATATTATATATATATTATATAGTATAATATACATAAATATATAGTATAAAATTTGTAACTGCTTCAGTTGTAATTTCTCAAATATCAATCCTATATTTATAATTAATAGTATTAATATATATACTATTATAAATATATAAATAGCTATATATATATATAATATAAGTATAACTATTATATATATATATATTTAATAAATTATATACATATATAATAATATATATATGATATATTAATATATAATATAATATTTTATATATATTATATAAATATATAATTTAATCTTAAATATATATATATATATATTATATAAATATTAAATATTATACTATATTATATATATATATTATATATTATATATATATTAATATTATATATATATAATATATATATATATTATATAATAGATAAAATCATTATTAATATTTTAACATTATATAATAAATATAATATATAATTCTTATATATAATATAATATACATATAAATAATGGTTGGGAGTATAAAAACAAACCGTTCTTTTTTTATATTGTCTGTTTCTTAAAGAACAAGAACTAAGCGCCAAATTTTTTTTTTTTTGCGTATTCAATGACTTTTTTTCTTGATACAAGTCTTTATAAGCTGGAGATGATCAAAGCATAAAATACATTAAATACCAATATTTAATAAAAGTACTTTCTCACACATTTATTATTCATACTAACTGACACAACTATAATAAAGTTTATTTTTAGTGTTTGCATATTTATAATATAATTATTTACATTTACAATTGATTGATTATTATTATTATTATTATTATATTATTTATTATTCATTATTTATATATTATATATGTTATATATATATATATATAATAATATATAATATATATATTAATATTTAATTATATTAATATAACTATTATTAATTATTAATTTACTCTCATATAAGTATTAATAGGTTGATAATTATATTATATTATATATAAATAATATTATAGTATTATTACTATTATAACTATATTAATTAAAATGATTATTTATTACATCTGACATTATAATATATATAATATACTAAATAATATATATATATATAATATATATATTATATATATATGCTATTAATATTAAATATATATTAATATATATATTATATAATTATATAGAATAATATATATATATAATATTATATAGTATAATATTATATATAATATATTTAATATTATACTATTATATATATTTATATATATTATAATAATATATATTATTATTTCTTCATTATTAACCTTAATATCTCCCAGATTTGGTTAAGTTAGTGTATTTACTAACGCGTTAACAAGCATCTCAGTAAAGATATAAGATCTATGTAAGAAGAAATGTATGTAATCAAAATGTCGTGGTTTATAAAGGAAGCCTAGCTCATTAAACCCCCTAATACCCTACCCTCAGTTTTCTTATATAGGAAGATCGTCGAAGTTCGAAAATTCCCACCCTATAAGCTTCACGGACTCGGGTACGGACCCTCACTATTCGATTAATTCGCAGTAGTTGTAAGGGTATCCTATGATCCATAGGTGGGTCCACAACCTACTCCTCTCACAAAACCCGCCATTCTCTCTTTTTATGTACCTATATTCTCGCCTATGCCAAACTCACATTTCTCTTCCTTTCAGTCATTCCTTTACTGACTAAATCCACTTTTCCTTCGATCCTCCCAGCCTATCAGTCACGTGTTATTATCTAAGCACATCATCGTCACTATACATCGCTTAATAAATAATAGTCTCCGATAGTTATTCAATTCTTCATTTCCACATGTACCAAACCTATCTCATAATCTATACTTAATATCATTTATATCTCTCATTTATCTCCCTTATCTCACACCACACTAAACTCTCATCTAATATATGATTCATTAACACCTTCATTTTATCTAAATAGACTCCTCAGAAATTAGAAGGTGCTAAGATTGCCATCTATACACATTGAATACTCTTTAAGAATCTATATTTCTTATTCCAGACCATAGCTCACTACTATACATTAACACAGTATACATAACACAATACACGTCATTGTGAAGACCTAGTTCGCTCTACACTAAAGACTTAGCCCCTTTATACATTTCACCAAACGAATTTATTTGCAACCAGCCACTTCCTGCATTTACAACTTATCATAATACTAAACTCGCATCAATCTACGTCCTTCTCATCCAATACATATTCCCCATCTAAATTATTATATAAACTCAGTATACACTTGTTCAGCTGTCACCATCTAACTAAAATTCACACTGATGGAAACTGTACCTCCATCACAACATAACCTAATCTTACTCTACGTATACTTTTCAAACCCCTCCTTATTTACACACCCCTAATGAAAATCTCTATACCAATCTTCAATAAAACCGTCAGACTTTGCTACTACTATCAAAGAAACCAATAATCATCTGTCAAATAATAGGTTAGGCCATCCCTCCACTTCATCTATCCATTCATTCTAACACCATTTGACCTGTCACTACCTCACTTCATTTTCATGAACCCCAATCCTTCAAATATGAATACCTCAATGTAGATCAATAACACTCCCAACCTGTGACCTCACTCTCTGCTTATTAATTACATACCAATCATGTTTGATACTCATAAATATTTATATTTCTTACACACGCTTCTACTATCGTTACATACATATTTTTTGATTCCATTCAGATGCGAGCTAATCACCAACACCATATATTGATCCCTAACTCTCAATATAATATAGACCTCCTATTGAATCATATATCATACCCTCTGTGTGTTTCAAATCCATTAAACCTTAATTACAATTTATTCTCTTCCTCTCCCATCAGTTTCTCAATCCATGCTCTCTAAATGATAAAGATTTGGAATCCTCACATTCCTATCTAACTACAATAATAGCACCTTTTCTTTCACCCAATCAGTCCTTCAGTCATCTTAGAGTCAACTCTATTCGACCCAAAACACTAGCTACTACTATCTGTCTCCCTACAACACTCAATAATCTAAATAACTGACCTAAAATTCTTACAGTTCCCATAATTTATTATTATCTCTAACCCTAATATAAAGTATCAATAATTTATGCTCCTTCTTACATCAATCCTTCAAACTTAATTTACCCTCCATTAATCAGTACTTTTATCACACTAACTCAAGATCCTCAATCTCAATCACCATCTTGCCTCCGTTTCTTAATCTATGTACATATACTACCAAGTAATTTTCATCATAATAACTCTATCAGAGTTACCACTTACGACTATTTCTCACTCAACCCAATTTACCTCCTCTTAGCTATATAAGGCTCATTCCCCTAAAATATACTACTATTTCCTTCTTGTGTACCATCTCTAAAACCCATCCACTACAGTCATTATCTACCTCATCATTACTGCCAATTATTATACAGATTTTCAAGAAGAATTTTACACACTCCACTCCACATTCCATATTACTATTGCAGTACAAAAATCAACATCCCTATCAATGCTTATTTCTAAGCGGTTCCCCTTAGCTGAAGATACGGAGTACGAGTAAATAGGTAAGCATCGTTGTGCAAATTGTTGCAATGTTGTGCATACTAGTTAACATATTGCAACTCTTTGCGAACTATTGCCACGATATGTTACGAGCGCGATTAGCGCAAGTAGCCCACGATACAATTTGATTTTCGTGCATGTACATTACTCGTCATAGTTATTATATTTATAGATGATACTATAGTTTGTATGCTAAGTTATATCGTGTAATATTATTATATATTACTATGAATTATAATATATTATTATATTAATAATACCTATCATAATTATAAATTATTATTAAACATATATTAATATATATATATTATTAAATATATATAATTATATAATATATATAATATATATATATGATATATATCATATAATTATAATATATAAATATATATATTAGATATAAACCCATATTATATAAATTATATATATATATATAAATGAAATTAATATTTCTTAAAGGAAAAGTTAATATTTATTTTATTTATTTTGAGTAGAGTATTTGAACTTCAAGCAATATAAATTGATTAATATAATAAACTCCAGCTGAAGTAATTTTTCTTTTAACTAATTTCATTTCAAAATATATCATCCTGCATATCTTAGCAGCTCGATGCTGCTTCGAGAGACTGCTTTCTTAAGCTAGAAATATTTAGTGTAAATTTAACCTACCTATTAGCGTTGCAAGTTTTCGTACCCAAGTAGTATTAAGAATTTTTCTCCTTGTTAAGAAATCTCCAACAGGGCTTACAATAAAAGAAAAAATCCACATCCCGAGGTAAGGAAGACTAGAAAAATTAGCACTCTGTTATAAATAAATAAATAAAATTATTAAAAATAAATAAATAAATTAAAAAAATATATGCTTGAGCTTTCTCACTAGTTACTTTAGCATATGATGTAATAAAAAGATTGATAAATAACGACAGCAATGTTATTTTATGTTATTGAAATAAAATTGTTATTCTTTTTAACCATGGAACGAAAATAATAGATGGAAAATTTCGATTCAATCTTCTGAAACTAAATTCTCTCTCTCTCTCTCTCTCTCTCTTTCCTCTCTCTCCTCCTCCTCCTCCTCCTCCTCCTCTCTCTTTATATATATATATATATATATATATATATATATATATATATATATATATATATATATATATATATATATATATATATATATATATATATATATATATATATATATATATATATATATATATAACAATATGATGGTTTAATTAAGCAATGAAGAAATTTTGTTAACTATAAATGAATCATGTCGAAAATATCATCGGCCTTATATGTTCATTGCTGTTCACATCCATGTGAAGTATAACAAATTAGAAACTTTATGCCACAGAGAATGAAACTAAGTACTGTTTTAGATTGGCAAGATGGGCTACTATTTTATTAGAAAAAGTAGATCGGAAAATTTTTTCGTTGCCAAATATTGCACGATCAACATTTTGCAATATTTGCAACATTGTGTTTTAGGCTTATTTTGGTATATAAGAGGGGTTTTCGAGGTCCCTGAGTAGAATGGGTGCATCCCCTAGTCGATTGGAGTCACCCTTGCGGCCCCAGGTGGTGCTCCGCACAGCACCACCTGGCACTGCCTGCCGCGCTTAGAGAGACAAACGCAAATACTTTTTAGGACTCATTAGATGACGTTATCACTCTCCGTGCGTGACATATTTAATTTAATATATTATTTATTTATTTATAAATTCTACAGACGGAATCTGGCCTCGAACTCTTGTTATCAGAGCATTAGTCGACCGTCAAGACCAATATATATATATATATATATATATATATATATATATATATATATATATATATATATATATATATATATATATATATATATATATATATATATAAATATATATATATATATATATATATATATATATATATATATATATATATAATTGGAATTATATAAGGAGGAAAAGAGAAATACTAAAAGGAAGCTCTTCTGGAAGGAAGCGCGAAAGGTTAAGAATGAGAATAAGTGGAACCTACTTAGAATAATGAATAGGGATGGTGCTTTTGTAACTGATGAAATGGATGTGAGGGGAGTGTGGAAGAACACTTCGAAAATCTATATGACATTGGCAATGAAGAGGCGGTAGTGCATGTGTGTGTGGGTTTGATGAACCTGCAAGAAGGAATAGGTATTTTGGGGCTGAGGTTGTGTAAAGGAGGAGGTAATGGGTAGAGTGAAAGTTTAAGAATGAGGGCAAATCTGCTGGTATAGATGAAATTACTGGTGAGAAGATCAAGAATAAATGAATGAGTGATTGATTGGATTTGGAAGTTGTGTAATAAAGTGTTTATAGAGGGTATATTTCCAAGGGATTGGAGGAGAGCTGTAATAATACCCTTATATAAGGGTAAGGAACATAAGGGGAACTGTAGAAATTATAGGAATAAGTTTATTGAGTGTTGTAGAAAGATATATGTATATGCTGTATTTTGGTCGAAAGAGTGCGTCAGTGACTGAAGGACTGATTGGTGAAAAGAACAAGATGTTTAGGAGTGGTAGAGGATGTGTGGATCAAATCATACATTGAAACAAATGATTGAAGAAATGAGGGAGGTAGAAGATGTGTATTTAGGTTTTGTGGTTGCGTGGGCGTATGATAGGATTAATAGAAGCTCTATGGCAGGTGTTAGTGATATATGGTGTTGGTGGTAGGAATCTGATCTGAATGGGGTCAAAAGTATGTATGACGATAGTGAAGGGGTGTGTAATAATAAATGGGGTCAGTGATTGGTTTTGGGGTTAATAGTGGAGGGAGACAGGGATGTGCTATTTCAGCATGAGTATTCAGTTTGTATATGGATGGGGTTATGAAAGAATTTGAGGTGGGATGGCAGGAAATGGTGTTAGAATGATGCAGAATGGAGATGAGTGGTGCCCCTACCTAATATATGCGGATGGTTGGTTTTGTGTACCCGTCTAGAGAGTTTGAGAGGATTGGTAGAGAGATTTGGCAGGGTGTGTAAAAGGAGGGGCTTGAAAGTAAACGTAGATAAGAGTAAGGTTATTGTTGTGAGTGAGGATAGTCCTCAGTGTGAAGTCATGTTAGATGGTGAGCAGCTGGAACAAGTGTCTGAGTTTAAATATTTAGGGTATATGTTGGATGAGAAGGGAACGGATGATGCAGAGTGTAGTAGGAAAGTTGTGAATGGCAGGAAGGTGGCTGGTGCAATTAAATCGTTGGTGAATGTAAAGGGACTAAGTCTTGAGTGTGCTAGGGTCTTACATGAGGGTATGTTGTTACCTGTGTTATTGTATAGTAGTGAGGCTATGGTCTGGAATAAGAAGTATAGATCTAAAGTTCAATGTGTTCAGATAGACAATCTTAGGGGGGTGCTAGGTGTGAGAAGAATTGATAAAATGAGGAATGAACGTATTAGAGAGTTGTGTGGTGTGAAGAAAGGGGTAAATGAGAGAATAAATGAAAGTATGTTGAGATGGTTTGGTCATGTGGAAAGGATGAATGATAGTCGGTTGGTTAAGCGGATGTATAGTGGCGAGTGTGTTGGGAATCGACCGGCTGGGAGACCAGAAAGAAAAAAAGTGGATTGAGTCAAGTAAAGAGGATGTTTGAAGGAGAGAAATGTAAAGAGTTTGGTAGAGGCGAGAAAGAAGGTGTATAACAGGAGTGAATGGCGGGGGTTTGTGAGGGGGTATGGTTGTGGCCCACCTGGCCATAGTGAGGGTCCGTCGTGGTCCCATGAAGCTCTAGGGTGGATTTTCTGATTGCGACGAGTTCTCACTAATTAATGGTACAGAGGGGGCGGTAAGGCTGGGCTTTCTTTTCGACTTTTGTCATATTCTTCTACTGTTTTCTTTTCCGATGCATGCATACTCCCAATCTTGGGAAATAAAAAAGGATATTGAAGACCTCTCTCTCTCTCTCTCTCTCCTCCTCCTCTCACTCACTCCATATATATATATATATGTTATATATATGTATATGCTTGCTTTTGAATACATGGTTTCAGGCCACATAAGCTCCATGTTTCGCTCCACCACCATCTTCATTAATAGTTTTTTCTTTTTATATTGTCTCGTTTCTCATGGCCCCAATCCAATGCTAAATTCCATGCATTTTCTACAAATTTTATATTATTTTAAAATAGTCCTATATATATATATATATATATATATATATATATATATATATATATATATATATATACTATATATATATACCATATATATATATATATATATATATATATATATATATATATATATATATATACTATATATATATATATATATATATATATATATTTATGTAAATTTAACATGTTTAAAACTTGTTAAGATCAGTGAGCTCTTGGGGAATTAATTTATAGAGGTTTTAAATTACTTACATTTCAAAAGTTTATAATAAGAACTCATATGTGGAGTGTGAGGGATTTGTGAGAATTGTGGCATCGTGAAGCGCGCATTGGATTTTCTTTGTGCGTCATTATCATCTGTCATCCTTTAAAGAGTTCAAATATAATAAAGTGACATTGTCATCATATGTAATTGGCCATTAATTATATTTTGGGTTGCATTGCAAATATAATAATTTTTTGGGGGTAAAATAATAAGAGTAAAACCTTTTTTCAGATAGAGTTTATATATGATAATATACACCCTCTTATTTTATACTTTGAGTTTATGTTAAACTAAAAAAAAAATAATAATAATTTTAAACCAGTTTATAGTTATCAAGCAAATTTGAAATTTAAGAATCTAAAAGAAATTTATTAAGAATTTTAAAATATGTGTTAGCACATGTATAACAGTTTCCAGTTGTGATTTTTACCTTTAAAATTTGAACGTGTTATCTCCTTCCTTTCCTCCATTCCTTCATTCCTCTCTCTCTCTCTCTCCCTCTCACTCTCTCGCTCTCCTCTCTCTCTCCTCCTCTTGTATGTATGTATGTTGTTGTGGCTATGCTCTTTCTTTCTGCTCATGAGACTTACTACTGATACCTCATCATCATTTTTTCATATATGAGAGGGAGAGATCAGCAGTAAGGGTGAATAATCCCCAGTTGTTCCCAAATCCAGCAATAAAGACGGCTAAAGATGGAACAGATGTTAACATTGGTTTCCAAGGCACAAAATAATAGTAAATTGAAAATTGGAAAGCATGAATGTTCTTTTGGAACTAAATTCTTTAATAATAATAATAATAATAATAATAATAATAATAATAATAATAATAATAATAATAATAATAATAATAATAATAATAATAATAATAATAATAATAATGATAGTAATAAATTGAGTTGGACGACTTAAATGTAAGGTTAGGAGATTAATAAAAGGATGGCATAACGGTACCTTTGGGGTTGAAAGGTGAAAATGAGACTGGCAGAAAGGTGATTGATTTTTGTGAGGGAAGAGGTTTGTGTGTAAGTAATTTATTCTTCGAGCACAAGAGTATGATTGATTTTAAAGTATGATTGATTTTGTGTTGGTGAAGAAGGTGTTGAAGTATGCGATGACGTTGAATCAGGGAAAGGGGGGATAAGAATTACTGATCATTACTCGTTTTTATGTAAGATCAAGTTAGTTGGGCATGGACTGAGAGGAAAAAGATAAGGTAAGAAGTGGGAAGAATTATGAGTGAGAATTTAAGTGAACAAGGTTATAACTAAACGTATGTGAGAGCACTTGCAAAGAGATCAGTTGAATGTGATCAATATGAAACTGAACAAATCTTGGTCACAAATGAAGGAAGCCTTTGTTAGTGGTACAAGAGAAGTATGGGGTTGTACTAATGTAGGAAGTAAGAAAGTCTATTGTGAGTGATGGACTGAAGAAATGATGCAAGCGGTTGAAAGTGAAAAAGAGTTCTGGTTGATTGTGATAAAAAGCCAATGATGAAGTATCAGGAGAAAGGTATATGGAAGTATATAAGGAGGAAAAAGAAAGACTAAAAGTTGCATACGTAGATGGAAAATAAGAGGTAAATGAAGAGTTTGGAAGAAGGATGAATGGGGACTTGCTAGAAAATAGGAAGTTCTTCTAGAAGGAAGTGCGAAATGTTAACAACGGGAGTTAGGGAAGTCTTCATAGAATAATGGATAAGGATGGTACTTTCATGAAAGATGAAATGGATGTGAGGGGAGTAAGGAGGAAACATTTCGAAAATCTGCATAATTTCGGCAGTAATGAACAATGATAGTGATTATGTGTGGGTTTGATGGTGTAAGAAGATATATGCATTTTGGGGATGAGGTTATTAGTAGGGAGGTGGTAGCAGGTAGAATGAGAAAGTTGAAGAGTGGTAAATCTAAGGTATAGGTGAAATGATCAAGAATGCATGCGAAACTGTGATTAAGTTGATATGGAAGTTCTGTAACGAAGCATTTATGGAGGGTGTAGTTCCGAAGGATTGGAAGAGAGCAGTAATTGTACCCTTATATAAGGGCAAGGGAGATAAGGAGAACTGGAGGAATTATAGGGGAATTAGTTTATTGAGTATTGTAGGGAAGATATATGCTTGTAATTTGGTTGAAAAAGTGTGTTGAGTCACTGAGGGGCTTATTGGCGAAGATTGATTGGTGCATTTAGAAGTTCCAGAGAATATGTTGATCAAATTTCACATTGAAACAGATGATTGGGAAAATGAGAGAGATGAAGAATAAACTGTATTTAGGTTTTATGGACTTCCAACAAAGGCATGACAGGATTAATATGGAATCTCTGTGGCAGGTTTTTGTGATATATGGTGGTGGTAGGCTTCTGAATGGAATCAAAAGTATATATGGCGATAGTGAAGCGTGTGTAAGAATAAATGTAATTGAAATTGAAGGGTTTAATATTAAGAGTGGGGTGAGGCAGGGATGCGTTATGTCTCCTTGGTTATTCAATTTGTATATAGATGGGGTGATGAAAAAAAATGAGAGGTAGGGGGGGGAAGGTGTTAGAATGAAGGAGAATGGAAGAGAGTGGAGGGTGCCCTAATATGTGAATAATTTGGTTTTGTGTGGCGAATCTGAAGAGAGTTTGAGAGGAAAGGCAGAGAGGTTTGATAATATGTGTAAAAGGAGGGGTTTGAAAGTAAATATAGACATGTGTAAGGTTATAGTAGGGAGTGAGGGGAGTCCACGGTGTGAAGTTATGTTAGATGTGAGCAACTGGAGCATGTGTCTGAGTTTAAATACTTAGAATATATGTTCGATGAAAATTGAACTGACGATGCAGAGTGTAGTAGGAAAGTTGTGAATGGTAGTAAGATGGCTGTTAGTGTTAATCCTTGGTGGAGTGCGCTAGGGTTTTACATGAGGGTATGCTGTTACCTGTGTTAATGTATAATAGTGAAGGAAATTATGGTCTTAAATAAGAAGTATTGATCTAAGGTACAATGTGTTCAGATGGACAAGCTTAGGGGCGTGTTAGGTGTGGGAATAATTGATAAAATGAGGAATAAACGCTTTAGGGAGTTGTGTGGTGTAAAGAAAGGAGTAAATGAAAGATTGTATTTTGTAATAAGTCGTACGACAGCTTCGTCCGACTTACAACAAACTACATAATCAAAATTATTTAAATAATAAAAGTATTTTCAACTAATTATTTAATTAAATTAAAAAATACTTAATCATAAAAAAAGTTTTCTCTATTTATATTATTACTAAATAACTCTGCTATAAAAAAAGATTTAGATTAAATATATATATATATATATATATATATATATATATATATATATATATATATATATATATATATATATATATTTCCAAATCCCATATCGAATTAAACAAGTTTCAATTTCTCGTACCGCTGGTTTCTCAAAACACTAGATTGTGGTCCGAATTATAAATGCCCTGTTATATTTCATTTACTTTGCGAGTCTTTTCTTATAATAATTGTTGGACGTTATTTTGGGCTGCGACTCTCCTTCCTCTCTCTCTCCTCTCCCCCCGAGATATATCACTCTTCCCTCTCCACTCACTCTCTCTCTCTTTCTCTCTATATATATATATATATATATATATATATATATATATATATATATTATATATATATATATATATATATATATATATATATATATATAGTGATCAAATACTTTAAAAAGAAAAGCTTTAATATAAAATATTTAAAAAAAAAGGAATTCTGATGTAACCATAAAAATTTGTAATATTCTTTTATAATTTGTAATATTAATTTTGTTTTATTTTAAGTTTTACCATAAATTTTGTTTCATAATATATGGTTTCTATATTATAAAATAATATTTCATATCATATTACCATTTATCATATTATATCTTTTGTTTTTATTCATTTATATGCACAAAATTCTTTCGCCACGAATTGATAATATTCTGTTTGTAGATTATTCAACAGACAAGAACTGCAACGAGATATTAATATATGTAATTTTTATTTTAAAAACTTAAATTCCACAATTACGATATGCAATGAAACAAATATAATTACATGAAATTTTGAATAGAATAACAAAAATATAATTCGAATAGTTTTTTAACTCTTCTCCTTATAAAGATAAGGTAAAAAGGGTTCTAACAATTTTATTCATTATTAGTGCTTAGTCTCAAAAGTTGGAGACGTAAAACATAGCTTCCTAAAAGGTTAAGAGATGATTTCCACAGTGAAAACAATTAAGTTACTAACTGATATTTAGATCTTTCAACGCAAAAAGTAGGTCGCTATTAAAGATACCAAAAAACAAACAACATATGTAGTGAAGAAATGAAAACCAACTCTCTCAACAACTCACTTCACTGCATAATTCGTAACCCTGTGAAAAGAAGAATGCTCGCTAATACAAAAAAAAAGAAAAAGATGCCTTCAGACAACGAACAGCAGCAGCCCCCAACAGAAGGCCAGGCCGAAGAAGAAACTATTGCTGATATTAAGGTGAAACCACCAGTGTTTCCCGAGACTTCCGTTCCAAAGTTCCAACTTGATTCCGAGTTTTGGAAACGCAATTTCATCTTGGAAAAATTACCTTGGAAAAAATGAATCACTTCCACCCTCTCTCCCAGCTTCCAACAGATGTCGTCGATCGTATATCCTCTACAGAACTTGATGCCCAAGCCTACCCCCCCCCCCTGAAGAAAGCAGCCATTACAATCTACGAGTAGAGCAAGAAGAAGTTGTTCAGCGAATTTATGTCAAAACAAACACAGTGGTAAGCCTTCTATTTACTTATGAAAGATGCTCAGTTATGGCACCAAATTAAAGATTGGAAAAGACGTCATCAGGATGCATTCTTAAAAACACCATCTTCATTCGCCCGACTCTGGCTTCTCAGATGTCACTCACCCTTGAACAATTTGGTGAATTAGCCAATGATCCAGTTGTTTTAGGACCGTCCGCTCCTGTAATGGCAGTGTCAACAGCAGCGGCCACTCAAGCAACAATATCAACAACGACAACAATAAGAAAAACACCTATAGGACTTCGCCCATTTAGCCACAAACAAAATCCTGTATTTACCGTGCACATATTTAGTTTCTCAACAGGCTAAAACATGCAAGTCATGGTGCAAGTGGCCTAACAAATCTAACTTGCAGATGCGACCCTCGTCTCGTCCCTCTTCCAGATCTTCTTTTCCTACACAATCGGAAAACTAGAATAGAGAGTTGATTTATGCACTAATATCAGTTCGCAACTTACTATAAAATTCACAATATTTGGAGAAGATACTCTCTTCCTCATGGACACCGGAGCTTCAGTTTCAAGCCTACCTTCTTCAATGATAACCAACATCTCTTTATTTTCCACTAACCTCAATTGTTCCGCAGCTAATGGTTCGCCTATCAAGTGTTATGGTGAAATAGCTACATATATAACAAACAATCAAGAAGCTTTGTCGAGAAATTCATTGGACTTTCATGGTAGCCAATATTACATTGTCAATATTGGGTATGGATTTTCTGCATCATAGTAATTTAATTATCGATTGTGGAAAGAAAATTCTACAAGACACATATACTTTTCTTCAAGCCCGTCTTCAAATCTCTCTAAAAGAAGAAGTTCCTTTATTACAAATTAACGCCAACATTTAAAACTCCAATATCTCATTTTTGCTTCAGGAGTTTTCCTTTTAATATCACTTGTTTACTCATATAAACTGTATACGGTATACTGTTAATTGTAAATATTATAACGGTAAATTGTAACATATATATTATAACTGTCTTCCCAAATACATGATCATCGCTCTTAAATTTCGTTTGTTCGCTCGTTGCGTGCATGACGTCATCGGTTTTATATTCTTTTTTAAGAACATAGGGTAATGGAAATTTTTATCTATTTTATAAATTATATATTGCTTTATAATAATTCAACTAGCTATTTGTTTTATGAGTTTTATTTATTTATCATAATTATTGCGAATTTTTAATTAGAGTTTTATTAATATATATATATATATATATATATATATATATATATATATATATATATATATATATATATATATATATATATATATATATATATATATATATATATATGGGTCGAGTCGTTGCCTATTGACATGTGTGTAGTATGTATATATATATATATATATATGTATATATATATATATATATATATATATATAACTATATATATATATATATATATA
The DNA here is from genome assembly GCA_015478945.1 of Trachelipus rathkii. NCBI lineage: Eukaryota > Metazoa > Arthropoda > Malacostraca > Isopoda > Trachelipodidae > Trachelipus > Trachelipus rathkii. The sequence continues at coordinate 25,562 of JABUQX010015526.1, read as the reverse complement.
TATATATATATAATATAATAATATATATATAGAGTTAAGAATAATGCAAGGTATAATGTTAATTAAAAAAATGCTGATCATTATGACATAATATGAATGGGTATATATATTTACACAGTCTAGTGGTAGGTATATATATATATATATATATATATATATATATATATATATGCTATATATATATATATATAATATATAATCTTCTTTACTGCGTCTTCTTGCTATATATATATATATATATATATATACCGAATATATATAGACCTATACATATATATATATATATCGTATATATATATATATATATATATATATATATATATATATATATATATATATATATATAATATATATATATATATATATATATATATATACTATATATATATATATATATATATATATATATATATATATATATATATATAATAAATTTAATATTTATTCCTTCCACTTTCCGATTTCCCCTGGGTTCTCTTTAGTTTAAAAAAAAATAAAAAAAAAAAAACTTTTTAAAAAAATTTAAAATTGCGCAATAATTTTTTATTTCTTTTAACTAAAGAGAACGAAATCGCAAAAACATGGAAGGAGTCGGGTGCTGATCTGCCTATAGGTGGACGACGGGGGACGGGAACTCGTCCCCAAAACCACGGCTGTTTTCCAGCCCCATTTATATATATATATATATATATACATATATATATATATATATATATATATATATATATATATATTATATATATATATTTATAAAATAAAAATATATATTCTTTATTTATATATATATATATATATATATATATATATATATATATATATATATATATATATATATATATATATATATATATGTACATATATACCAGTATATAACTATATATATATATATATATATATATATATACATATATACCAACTTATATATACAATAAGCAACGACTCGACCCAAGTGACTCTCGACCCGTTCCGCAAAATACTGATCACAATTCTACTGATCACGTTCTTAAATTATGCTATATATATATATATATATATATATATATATATATATATATATATATATATATATATAATATATATATGTATGTGTATTTATATTTATATATTTTTTTAAGATGTATATATATATATATATATATATATATATATATATATATATATATATATATATATATATATATATATATTATATATATATATATATATATATATATATATATATATATATATATATATATATATATATATATATATATATGTATATATATATATATAAGATAATACTGAAGTTCTTAACCTTATCATTTTTAACTGGGCTAATCGTCTTTTTCATATATTCTTTCTCATTTTCAGAGATCCACTTGAAATCTTTGGGCTTGTCTGTTACCATCAGGAACCAAGCGATTGACCAAATAATACCAATGAATGCATGAATGTAGAAAACGAATTCCCATCCATAGCTATTAATGATACAAGCAGACATTTGAAAGGCAAAAATCGTTCCTGCTGGTACCCCTGAATTAAAGTTGAAAAATATCATGAGTTATGTTATATTATTTTCAAATAATAATAATAATAAAAATAATAATAATAATAATAATAATAATAATAATAATAATAATAATAATAATAATAATAATAATAATAATAATAATAATAATAATAATAATAATAATAATAATAATAATAATAATAATAATAATAATAATAATAATAAAAATAATAATAATAATAATAATAATAATAATAATAATAATAATAATAATAATAATAATAATAATAATAATAATAATAATAATAATAATAATAATAATAATAATAATAATAATAATAATAATAATAATAATAATAATTTTGCAAGTTCTTTCTATTCTTAATTATTCTTAATTTCAGTAAGATCAGAAGAAAATTTATTAAAAACTATTCTAGAATATAAAGAAGTTAGAACCTTTTATACTATACCAAAATTTCGCAGGTATACATACCTCAGGCATGATCACGGTTAACTAAATATTTATGATGCAGCTAAAACAATGCTTACAAATAACAAATTTCAAAAATAAAATATAAAAAAATTATTATTTTTTTATGAACTTTTTAATGATATTAAAGCTCAATCTAAGAAGAATAATATAATTATGAATGAGGATCTTTTAAAAGCTAAACTTAAACTGTTTGGGTCACATACAGAAAGACACAAGTCTCATAACAGGAAAGATTTAGCAACTTTGATAATTTTTTGACAATAATTTATAATAATTGATGATAATTGAGAGCTTTGATTATAGCTTGAATAAAAATAACCATTCAATAGTTGTTCAAAGACTTGATAAAGGAATGGTGCCGTAATTCTAAGTAGAGATGATTACCAAGAGAAATTCATAAACCTTATCTTCAATGAATCGAAATTTGCTAAATGTTCCGAGAAAAAGACAAACGAAGTTAATAAGAGTCTCAATATATTACCTAGCAAAATTGCAGACGAACATGTTAAGTATAAAATCAAAAGAATTGGTGCCTAGAATAATGAACATTAGTACGGCTTGCCTAAAATCCATGACATTGAACAGTATATTAACAATATTGTCGTCTACATTTAAATGAATAATTTATAGTAAAATCTACATATGAATTTCTCTTGCACATTAATGAAACAGAATTCCTCCATTCTGATTATTTAGTATCTCTTGAAGTTGAAAGTCTGTTCACTAACGTTCCAGTTAAAGAAACAATAGATTTTATCCTTAAGCAAGTTTATTTAGCAGAGATAATCCACCACCTGATATTAAAAAAAAAACTATTTTAAAAAGCTCTAAACAATATGTACCACAAAAAACCCTTTTAGTTTTAATATAATGAAACCTTCATAAAAAAAAACGTTTATAGATGAGATCCCTATTGGACCCCATATTCTCCGATTTTTATATGTCTCATATTGAAAACCAAGCTATGAATGAAAGTAGCACATTTAATCAGTAGACTTATTTAAGATACGTCGATGATACATTTGAGAGTTCGAATCACTTAAAAGAAATTCATAGAATGACTTAAACAACTAAGTACATATACAGGTTTATGCATAAATTATGATTCTAATATACCTGAAAGGTATAAACTATCAATTATTAGAACCCTAAACCATAGGGCTTGGAACTCTTAACAAAGAGGTAATGAGAATGACTATAAACCTAATTAATAATGGTTACCCTCAATTTAAAATAGAAAACTCTACTAAAAAAATTATAAATGGCATTCTAACTACAAATAAAAATTCCTTTGATAGGGAAAGCAAGATAACTTTTAACTCTGAATCATCAGATTTGACAAACTTTTCCGGAGAAAAGCAAAACTAAACATAATTGTCAAAGAACATACAGTCAGAAAAAAAAAGGGAAAAAATGTCCATGTTGGAAGCTACCATAAACCGAGATGATTGTCTTCATATTTTAGTGCCTGTTATCATTGTTCGTAGGATAACAGATGCTATATTTTGTATCAGTTTAATAGTAAAGAAGTAGGATGCAATTCCTCTTATGTATGATACACAACTAACAATTTAAAAACCCGAATTATGCAGCACAGGTATAAAAACCAAGTAAAATATGGGAGCATTACGCGACAGAACACAAATTCCATCATGCGGTTGAAATTGAAAGTTATTTAAAATTTTATTTCAAATTGATAATTTCAACTATTTTTGTAGATACCAGAATCCCTTTTTATTAAAAAAAACATGTCAGACATTATTAATCTGAAATTTAATGAAATGAATGAGTGACATTCATTTCATTAAATTTCAGATAAATGTCTGACGTTTTTTTTAATAAAAAGGGATTCTGCTATATACGAAAATAGTTGAAATTATCAATTTGAAATGTTTTCTGAATGTTTGAATGTTTGAATGTTTTGCAGGTACACCTATGTATCCCTGAATATAGTATTTGTAAAATAATGCAAGCTTTTTTGATTTTTTGTGAACACGATTAATGTTTTAAAAAATTTTTTTTATATTTTTATACTTTTATGTTTTGAAATTTATTTTTTGTAAATATTATTTTAGCTACATCATAGTTAGTTAACCGTGATCATGCCTGAAGTATACAGGCGAAATATTGGTATAATATAAAAGGCTATAACTTCTTTTTATTTGAGAATAGTCCTTAATAAATTCAATTACTTCTGAAAATGAAGAATAATTTAGAAGAATAGAAAGAACTTGCAAAAAGTAGGTTAAAATTGACGTTGATTTAAATTTCATTATAATAAATATAATAATAGATGTTAATGAAGGAGATAATCAAATTGAAATAACTATACTTTCTGAAAATAACAACATAAAAATACTTGCCCGCATATAATATGGACGATATAAGTGATCTTTCTTGTGGCGGAGCCCAATTGGCTAAAATGGCATGAGCCGATGGAAAGGAAGGACCCTAATGGAAAATATAGCAATTGCTTAGTGATGAAATAGCAAAATGTTCTAAAATAAGATTCTTAGCTATTGATAAATAAAATAAATAGTGCATACAGAGCATTCCCGTAGTCAGAAAATATTTTTGTGGGGGGAAGGGGGAAGGGGGAAGGGTGGAGAGGTTTAAGTTAAGAACAGTGAAGCTTTTATTTCATCATACTATATATATATATATATATATATATATATATATATATATATATATATATATATATATGTTTAGAAAAAATATATAAATATATATATATATATATATATACTATATATATATATATATATATATATATATATATATATATATAATAATAATAATAACAATAATAATAATAATAATAATAATAATAATAATATATATATATATATATATACTATCTATATATATAATATATATATATATATATATATAAATATATATATATCTATATATCTTTATATATATATATATATATATGAATATTTATATATATATATATATATATATATATATATATATATATATATATATATATATATATATATATCATTGCTTGAATTAAAAAAAATAATAATCCATCTTTGATAGCAATTTTAAATACAGGACAAATGTTATTTTATAACAAAAAATTATTCTTGTTCTTTTTGCTGCAAAATGATTGATTATTTTCTCCATTTTTTGCTGTAAAACTACGATGATCACATAAAACCAGCCTTGTTAGTCTATTCTCTACTTTAAAATTGCTAAGGTAGGTATTGAGCCTTAAAAGACAGAGTGGAAAGGCCTTTCTGGAGTACACTAAGTGAATGATTATATTAGCATCCAAAAAATGATTGTTAACAACTAAAAATATGTTTGAAGTAAGTTCCCGATTACATTCATTTAAGGCAACGAGAGCATTTGATTGCGGTTTTTTATGTTCTTATTCTTCTCCCTTCTTTTCCACAAAAATAAACTTGGTGTTAAGAGTTTTTAGGTTTACAGTATGATTGTATAGATTAATCTCACAAAATTCATAAAAATTTTAATTGATATCGATGAAATGACTTTACTGAGATTCGTAAGTACAGATCTTTAGCTCTCGATCTTCTTTTCTAAATGGTTTGAAAGATCATCAAGAAAAATATTTGCAATTATGATATTCAGGTATTGCTTAATTTCTTTTACTTTTACATCGATTCTGACAAGCGTCATTCTCATTTCTTCATTAATAAAATGTAGAAGTTTTGCAGCATCTTCAAAATTGTAAAAAATCTTTCATTGATGTTTAAGGGAAAATCTTTTTAAAATTTTCAATATAATCAAGAGCAATTGCTGTTTCCAGTGATAGCGACTGCAGTGAAGAACATAATATGTAAGTATGAAGGAGAACAAAATTGATGTCATAACAAAACCTACAACCAATTCGCTGGTGATTATAGATTTGATAAGATATGTGGCTTTTGAAGAAGTGTCAGAATCTTGATTCACCTCAAACTCTTCTAAAGTTTCAATAATTGCTTTTAAAACTTCTTTAAATTGTAAAATCCATCATGATTTTCCATCTACATTCGTGCTAGTTTTGTCCATTTTGTTTCTGGGAGAAATCTTTAAAATTTTTCAATTAAAATAATTCCTCGTTTTTCGTGATCTAAAATAGTGCCAAGTTGATTTTCTGTGGCAATAGTTTCTAATGTGTTGCACTTATCATGTGTGTCCCAAGGATAGATTTAAGGAATATAAACAACTATGAACATACAACGCTGGTAGATATTTTCGTCTTATCACACCTTGAGTAACTCTAAAACCTCCTTTCATTGCTGCTGCTCTATCATATCAATGTCCAATCAGAAAATCATTATTTATTCCACGTATTTAGTATTTATCTTATCTAGATTGTTTCTATTTTTATTTTTAACTACCACAAAATCTAAGACATCTTCACAAAACACAAATATTTTCCTCATTTCTATCGATATACTCTTAATTTACTTTTATTATTACCTGTATTTTTCTTGAATTAAAATTAAGAAACTCTAACCACAATATCTTTTGATTTCTAGTTCAAACCTCCCCTCTGGTTACTGACCTGGTACTGAGTATTCAATAATTATTATTTCAAATATAAAATTTTTTCTCATTACCATTTTATATGCTTAAAAAAAATTAGCTAAATTTAATTCAATTCAAAAAAGTACCTGAAACAAACCCATCAAAACCCTCAGAACTATGACAGCTGTTGAACTCGATCGAGAAGCCATGGGAATAAAGAGATTTATAATTGCACTTCCAAGAACGGCGCAGCCGTATACTTTTCGAGGACCAACTAGTTCAGCTATTCTTCCACCTAAAAGAAGAAAAAATTGAATTAAATAGTTAAATATCTCTTAAAACTAAACATTATACTATAATTATAAAATTTAAATCATAATTTGTAAAATGTAAATTTCTTACCAGGTACTTGAAACCAGATGTAGCCCCAAAAGAACGATCCCAAAATCAAACCCTGAGTAAATTCATCCCAATCAAGGTCTCCATTCTGCAAAAAAAAAATTTGAACGTCTTTCATAAAAAGAAAATTGGTATTTATCTTCGGTCAAAAAAATACAGGAAAAAATTAGAATAGAAATTAAAGTGACAATAAAAAATTCATGAATTGGGAAGGAACTAGATAATGATAATGAGTTAAAAAATATTGTAAATATTTTTTTCCTTTCGTAAATAATTAAATTCTTTCACTTTCTACTGCTTGCTCCTCAAAATTACAAGGATTTATATCCCAAGTTTGATTTGTAGTTCTTCGGTTGTTTCAACCATTAATATGTTTGGTAAATATAATTTTAGATCTTACATGCAGAACAGACAAAAAGACATTATATCTACGAAATATCGAGCAGATATGTAACCTGTAATATATATATTATACTATATATTAATATATATTTTCTATATATAATATATACTATTATATATTTATTATATATATATATATATATATATATATTAATTATATATATAAGAGGAGAGAGAGGAGAGAGGAGAGACAGGAGAGAGGGGAGAAAAGTTACGTGTCTTAAAAATAAATGATATTAAAAGTTTTATCTTAAAATATACTTTTGATACGGCAAATGCATATCATTTATTTTTAATGAACATAATTTAAACTTGGATAAAATAACGTGTTTCGTATTAAAAATATAGTTTTATATTTTTTAGAACAAAGCAAAAAAAGGGTTTTTCTATCATATTTTCTTAATCTGCAATATTCATTCGCATTCAAATGTCCTTTTGCGACATAATTAAAATAATATGAGCCAGACCACCATGGCACTAATATTCAAACCGTCGGACCATTCTGTGGATGTGGTTCTTGTACTACATGAACTCACAAAAGAAAGGCATATTATATATTATTATATTATTTATATATATATATATATATTAGTATTAAATATATTTTTTTTATATGATACTTTCATAATATATTATATTTTGTGTTGTGTGTGTTGTGTGTGACGCTGTGTGGGTGTGTGTGTGTGTGTGTGTGTGTGTTGTGTGTGATAGGTGCACGGCTGGGGCGGAGCGCAATTAAAGTCTGAATATTTTACGATACGATACCTTGTTTTCATGTTGGTGGGCTTTTTTTTGGGAGATTTCCACAAACAAACTTTTTGTTTCTTCTTTCCTTGAGAAGTTTAGAAGTGTTATAATGGATGAAAATCAAAGAATCTTCTTAAAAGCCTCTCTAACACGATATTTGGATCATTAGCTGATGTACCTATATATTTATATATATATATAATATATATATTATTTATTATTTAATTAATATTATATTAATAATACTATATATATTATATATATATTATATTATATATTATATTATATATATATATATATAATCTATACAGGCCTTAGCCGATTTTATTTTCGTGTAGATTCGAATATAATATTATATATATATATATATATATAAGATATTATTATATATATTATATATATATATATTATATTTTTTTCTATATTATATAATATATATATATATGGCCAGCTTTTAGATTGGTTTACACCTGCATCAAGCAACTGCGGATATGAAGGCATTTTTGAATCTTCCGACCATTTTATGCGCGGAAAAGGAAAATATTATTATTATTAGATAAAAATAATAAATTATTAATAAATTAATTAAATACAGAACGATAATTATAATGTTGTACATCACGATTATTTTAAGTCTTCTGGAAGCGAGATCTCTCTCACTGTTTGCTGCGAGACAACGAAAAAAAAAATTTACTTTTAAGTGTGAATGAAAATATCCCATGTTTTAGTTTTCGGTATATAATATATATTATATATATAATATATATATATTATTATATATATATAATAATAGGTATCATATATAATATATATATATATATATATATATAGATAATACATATATATATATAATATATATTTATTATATATATATATATTAATATATATATAACTTACTGTCGAACGGAAATGTGAACAAAAGTATTCGAAATATCAATAAAGAGTAAAGAGGTCAAGTTGCATCTTCCAACTATGAAAAAGGGGTAAATTTTTCACTATCGCATCAGCAACCTCACGCACTCCGCATTTCACTATCGGATCCGCAACCTCATCCGCATGAATTTTTGCGATAGCGGGATAAGTCATTCATTTCAACTGAATTTTGAATGAGTATGCGTGTGGTGCACTACCTTATATATTATATATATATATATATATTATATATATATATAGTATATTATAATATATATATATATATTATATATATACTTATATCATATTATACTATATTTATATATATATATTAAAAGTAACGGACTTCAAGGATCACAGAACAGGTCGATTGATGGAGATAGATAATAGATTTCAACCTCTGCAAAACGATGACGCATGTGCAATTGCAGAATTTTCTAATCCTGATACAAAACAAATTCTTGACTTCCCTCTCGTTTTCACAGACGTTAAATTAATTTGGATGCCTATATGCGATGAAATCTGCTAAAGGCGGCGGAACTGATCCTAGCAATAAAGCAAAAGATCACAGAAACAGACACCGCAATTACGATCTATTAGCCGATATACAGTGCCGAATCCATATTGAAGCGTTTTTTTGCTTCTAGCACAAATCTAGCAACGATGTTTCAGAGTGTCAAAAGACACTATCATGATCGAAGAGTATCGAAAGAGAAAAGAACAGCAGAAGCAAATCGGGTCACGTTGGTTTTGGTGGCGTAATAATTTGTAAAAGTTTTCCACATTCTTTCAGAGGTCGCCAGGAAAAAAAATCTTAGCAAGCCTTAACAAGTGTGGTACGTGAGCGTCTTTCTGTGGTGCAGATCTCATTTCATTTACGACGAAAGAGAAGCACTTCTCCTCTGAACCCCCCCGGGCCACTCGTGAGTTTGTTATTGACAACATATTTGGAATATATTAATTTAAAGCAGTATTCTATACTTTTCCAAATGGATGGAGCTGGGAAAGGTGCGAAATAGGTTACGCATTGGGGCTGCAACCGCGTCGGTCCAAGCCCGTCCTGCACTCTAGGTTATACGGCCATTACCAGTATTATTGTTATAAATATATATTATTAATTATATATATTATTAATATAATAATATATTATATATCTATTATATATTATTTTATTATTAATACTATAATATATATATATATATATATTATAATATATATATATTTTATATGTGTGTCTGGTGTGTGAAAAAGTACCTGTGCGCGCTTAAAAACTCTAAAAATTAAACTAATCCGCGATCCTCCGCATCGCGCAATCCGGCATGTGTGATTTTTACTATCGCATCCAGGGTATTTTATAGTGAAAAATCAACTATTCGCCGCTACACCTTAATATCTTATATATATTATATATTATATTATAATATTATACTATATTATATTATATACTATTATTATATATTATATATATATTAATTATATATATATATATATATATATACACGTAGGGTTTCTTAGTGGTTTGAGTTACTGTAGGTTACTTAGTTAGGTAGTCTAGATTAGTTAGTCGGTAATGGTTGCGTATACATCTTTCTTCTTTAAATAATTGTAGCCTCCATCTCTTTTAGAATGTGCTTGTTTTTGACATTTTATGTAGGTCTCTTACTTTCATGAAATTTAACTATCCTGCTCATTATGGTACTAGAAAAGCATTTACTCACTGATCCTCTTCTCTATACTTCTTGACAGTCGAGTTGAATCGACTTTTAACATTGTCATCCTTATAATAATTTGACGTTTCACCAAAAACGATCTCAGTTTTGGAAACTTATCTATAACTAGTCATTATTATTGTATACTTTTTTTTTATCGCCTTCATTTATCTTCTTCTTCATTTTCTTTTGCATTCCCTGCTTTAACTAATTTCAAAATGTTATTTCAAGTTTTTTATTAAGATACCTTATGAAATAAAATGTTATCAGGTTGTCACCCCTAATCGAAAACCTGACCTATATATATATATATAGATATATATATATTATTATAAATATATCATATATATATATTATAATATATTTTTTATATATATATATATATTTATATATATATTATCACTTACTGGAAATAAGGGGCAATTAATATTGATTTGATAAGCCATTTTCAAATACAAAAAGATCTATTTTAATTAATAATAAAATTGCACTTCCTCGTATTCAGCAGCAAAAAATCTATAATTATCTCAATTTAATTTGTATATTATAATTGATACTCATTAAGTTTCAGGTTTCGGTTAGTCTTTCCACGCCTGATTAATGAGAAAGCTTGTTTTTGAGTGCAGGAATGCAGAGAAATGATGTACTGAATTCCGTATCGATCGAAATGTTTACTGTATGGATAAATTGTATTTTTCATAATTTACAAAATTTTAATGAATTTATTGAATTCTGTAAAAAATCCTGACGTTGGATTTATGGCTCAAAACGTTTGCTCTCTAACTGTTTGAAAATCAATTTTTTTCCAAGAACAACGATATTGCACTTTTTATGTTTCATTTCTACCGATTGATTCTGAACACGGAATATTATTACTTTTTTCATTATGTACATTAACGAACTGCAGAAGAAGTTCTGTTCGCACAAGACTAAAATTGGCGTGAAAATTTTTTGCGATACTACTTCGTTCTGGCCTAGAGACATCTTCTGTCCTCAAGAGTCGTCTCTGGATAACTAGGTCAGTGAATCGGTTATTTAAAATTGAGTTATCTAGATTAAGAGTTTAGATATGCCCAAAGTGAGTGAGCTAAAAGGTCTCTCAAAAGCTATTCGTATAGAGTAGGAAATACAAATGTCGCGAGAGCTACAGGGCAGATTAATGTATTGATAGAGAGTGTAATGATCAGAGCGGCTATCCTGTTTCGGAATAGGTGGTTGACGAATTGCTGCAGATTAAGTGGATCATAGATAAAACTCTTATACAAATCTTACTTGTCAACACGATTTTCTAAAGAATTGAAGTTACCTGAAAAAGAAGATTCGTTTCACTGATCCTCTGCAAGCTTCTCTTACAAGCCTAAACAATCAATTTACTTTAAAAAAATTTACCTAAATGCTTACCAATCCGGTCGTAACTTTCCAATCGATTTGGTTTCGAAAATGCTGTTAATTATTTGCCGAATTTAGCGCTCCGTAGAAATTTTTTTCCATTCAGTAATCGCTCATAGTTGGTCCGCCTTGGCTAACCTAATTAATAATACTCAATTGTTCTTTGTGCTCGAGATTATTTAATCCTAATTTGGATAAAGGCTGGATGAGTCCAGCAAATCCTAAAATCAATCACCATAAATAGTTATATAGATATATATATTAATTCGGACAGTTGGAACACCGTCTTCAGACTTTCTTCATTGCTACATGAGCCATCATGTGTAGATGGTCGCAATCAGAATCACGCTTATTTCATCCTCGTAGCGTGTATGCTTCAGATATAAAGATTTTTCACGCTTGTATCTTAAAACACTTTACCTAAAAATTCTGTACCCTTACCACAAATTATGTTTTCTCAATTCTTATAAATATTATACTCAACAACGTGCTTTGATTATTATTTTTATTATTCTTATAAATTAAACTTAAAAGACTCAACCATCCTAAAAATTTTGATAGTTCACATAATTTCGGGTGAGAAAGGGGAGTTGGTTCCAGCCCCTTGGAACCCAGCCCCTGGCCCCTCATGCTTTTTAATATATAAGTAATATATATCTATATATATATATTATATTTAAGCTAACATATATATATATATATAATTATGTATGATATATATCTATAATGATATATATATATTACGTATTAACAAATATATATATTTTTAAGCTAATATTATATATATATATATATAATACTATATAGTAAGAGTAATAGGATAATAAAAGTTGTATATATTAATTATCAATTACATATCATATTTACAGATATATATATAATATAGTATTATATATATATATATTTATGTATAATTCATAATAATAGTAATATATATAGTATGATATGATATATATATATATATATTAAAATATAATTGATACTATATATATTATATAATAGTATATATATATATAGAGATATAATTATATACTATATAAATAGTATTATTATATAGTAGTGTGATCGAATAACGCAACGCAACGCAGATGCGGAGAACCGACAATAGTTTGACAACCGCACTGCAACCGCTAACCGTGGTTGTCAGCCTGGTTACCAACTGCAACCGACACCGCGGTGCACTGGTCTTCGGAACAACGGACTTCGGTTGTAAGGAAGCTATCTTTTTAAAAATATTACTCTTATGTATATTTAATATCTTTGTTTCTTCTCTATATATATGAAAAACAAGGATTCGGGTTTTGGGCTTTACTCCTCCAATGTTAGATTAGTTTTTCTGAGACTAAGTGTTGATTTTATACATAATTGCGATCTGAACTTGTATTACGTTATCTTGGTGTCTGTTGTGTGTGAGAGGATACTAAAGTTAAGTTTCATTCGTCTCGTGGTGATTCACAAGTATTCATGTGTGATAGTGTTGTTCGTATATGAACTCTTCCCAGACCCAGATCGATTCGAGGCTGAAGAGGAATCTTAAATAGATTGCTTATACAAACAGAAAGATTCTGGAGCTAACTCGTAGATATTGATAATTTGGGAGAAAGAAGATTTCTTGTATTCTAGTCGATGAATAGTATTCTAGATGTCCGACTCATTAAGTGTGCAATTTTATCGACTTCTTATGTTTTGATGGAAGTTCATGGAAGAAATAACAACACAATGGTAGGAACTTTCTTTAAATATGGGAAAAGAGTTGCTAAATAACTCTCTATCGTGTAAAGGAATCCTCTTCTTAGATAGAACTGCAGAAAGAAACGAGCCTGTTCGACGATCAAGGCCAAAACTTCTGTTTTGAAACGATGAATGTATTTAAGACATCAATAGTGCTGTATTGATGATACAGAAAAAGAATTTCAATTGAATGTGTATTTGTAAGAAACGGTGAAATATCAAAAAAGAAAAAAGATCCGATCCTAAGAGTGTCTCTAATGTGGTGGAGAGAGGAACGAACATAACTTCCCAAAGAATTTGAAGATATGGCTAAAGTAGAAAGATAGTTTGTCATGCGCATCAGTGGGTCATTACCAACGAATACTGTTATCAGCCTGAGTGTGAACATATTAATAAATAATGAGAAGTCAAAGGTGATCATTAAAAGGAGAAATGAGAAGGAATTGTTATCACCCTTAAATCTAACCTTGCCACCAGATTTTATAAAATTCCCCACATTAAACAGACCACCAGATAAACCTAAGAAAATACTTAAGTTCAGAGCATACCACCTTACAGTTTCCAGAGAGGCCGGGACTGGGGCAAGTGAAGATGGGATGGATCGGAACTTGTGCATAGGGATTATAATTTGCCAAACCTCTTCTCAATCTTTTCTCTGTTGGAAACTATCGTACACCGAATAATGAACAAGAAAAATTTAGAAAAATATTTAAAATGTAATATATAATGAAATAATAATAGAGATAAATAATAATAATTAATAAATAGAGAATAAACTTGTATAAATCTATATCCAACTCGTAATAAAGTGCCAATTGTCTCTAGCCTTGTAATAGTGCAAATCATATAAATAGAGAACATAGTCTACTAATCTCGAATTAATAATAATTAAAACTAATGTGTATATATGGAAAAAAATAGAATAAGATATATATATATTTATATGTAGGTTATTGAATGTGTAGTAAATAGTTATGCTTCTGAGCCTGGAACTAATTTTAGGAATTTTTTTTTTTTCTAATCATTTCCCTTATCAAATCGTAATTTTATACTAAGTCTGCTTCACTCCTTATCTTTTAAATCTTATATAACTATCATCATTATTCCTTACTTGTAGAAGTATGCCTCCAATTTTGCTATCCATCTGCAAACTTATAAACCTTACTTTTAAACCTTACATTTTAGTCCCTGGTCTAAATCATTTTTATACATGTATTGTAAAGGAATACAGATCCAACGTATGATCCTAAGGAAAGAGATCGTACGTGGACCAGATAGCGATTTGTAAAGTAAACTGTCTCTCTCATTTTGTCACGTGTGGTATTAAAGTAGTAAGTAGTCAGATTTTAGTTAGTATACCAGATGCAAGTTGAGAATTAAGCTATCGATTAGTTATAGTGATTAGTTATTATTATTCATTATTTTAAATGTTAGTTAATTTAATGTATTGTAAGGAAAGTTAAGAGTATAGATAACTCAAAAATTATGATCGTAGAGTAATTAAGAATTCGTGAGTGATACGGTGTGTGTCACCCTTGTACCTCGTTCTCCCATGTCTGCAGCGCTTAACCGCAACTACGCATACTCCGCTATAATACTACGCAACTACTGCAACCCGTCGGTGTATTGAAAATTTAGATCCCGCCAAAAAAACCTAGCAACCGCGGAGTATTATATAGTGGTTTGTAAATGAAATATAGTTTAATGAGATATCTGACAAAAAAAACTCACGCTACCCCGCCCGTTATGGCAAAATAAATTCAATGAGCTTTCTAGCTACCCCTAATCCCTAATATATATTATATTATATATATTATAATATATATAAATATATAAAAAATATATAATATTAGGTTAGTAAGTGATTGAAGGAGAGTAATTGAATAAGAAATGATGAAGAGAATACGATGAGCAGAAGATGAGAGATGAAGTTATAACCTAGAGAGAGATGAGAGAGGAGAGAGACATAAGATATAATATGAGAGAGATAAATAGATAGAGAGTGAGAAATTATTAAAATAGGTTTTATTCAATTTAATTCGTCATTCTGTAACCCATTTATTATATCATATAAAAGCAAATTTCTCATTTAACAGATCATAAATTTATTTTAATAGATGGTCAAATGAATTACTTAATCATTATATATTATATTGAATATAAAAAATCTATTAATAGATAATTTAATATTAATATATCGATTAATATTATAATACTATAGTAATATATATATATTAAATAGTATATACTATATTATATTATATATTATTAATTATATATTAAATAATTATATTAATATATATAATATATAATATATTATAAATATATATATTATATATATATTATATATAATAATATTATATAATTATAATATAATATAATATATATATAATATATATGCCAGCCTCTAGGAGAGCCACAATCCATATCTCAAAAAACTACAATAGCCTACAGGCGAAAAGGACATACCTATTTGATTGTGAATCTCATGTCGATAACATATCTCAAAATTTCTATCTACGGCCACCACATATGGTCCACAAAGAAAAACAAAATGAGAAAAAGAAAAATAAAGAATACGATAAAGAGAAGGAAACATTGCTGAACAGACTAGCAATAGCTACAGGTGAGAAAATGAGCAATAACGATCTTATAGTCAGGATAGGATCTTGCAAGCCATTGTGCTCTATGAATAATATATATAATGGCTTATGGAACCAAAGTAAAATACATATGGAAAAGAAATCCGACGTTTTTCTCTACTGCTCGTAAGATGGAAGGATTGAGGCCTTTAGGACCGAGAGCGGAAGGAGGAGACGCGAAATACGTGATTATCTTTTTAATAGATATCTAACTTTTAGCTCCACTAATAAATATTGTGCGTCAACTATATAGTAGATAAGGTAGTGAGGAGGAGTTGATGTGGAGATGTATTGATAGGTATCCCGAGATTGATATAGAAATATGTGGTTATTTAGGATTGTGACGTGATGAAGTGTAGGTAGAATGAGAGAAAGTTAGATCAGTTTTAGGCGAGAGGTATGTGTATATGGTTATACCAGGGTCAAGTATTGATGATAGGAATTAAAGTAAATACATTGTGATTATGAGTGAGTTTATTTTGAGACCCTCCGATGAATCTAACCCTTTCATACTAGGATATAATATATGTGAGAGTGAGGGAAACCGTTTTATACGTAATAATGTATACAGGAGTCGTTATTTAGATATGATTTGAGATACTGGATTCCTTAAGTTCGATAATAAGTATGTAGTAAGAGATGTATTTACAGATAAATAGTTTACATTATTTTTATATATGGTTATAAAGAAGTATATAGAAAGTTATCTTTTATACCACAAATAAAATAAAATCATTATTTTATGTTATTTATGGAATAATATTGACGAAATTATCAATTATAATTTATTTTATATATATGAAATTAATTTAAAATATATATTTATAATATATATAAATTTATTTTTATATATATATATTATTATTTAATAGAATATTATATTTAAATATATATTATATATATATATTATATATATATTATTTGTAAGAAGGCTATTTACCTATAGGGCAAATATGTAATAGGGGGCTCTCGTAATAAGGCTAATACCGGGACTAATCGGTGTAACCCGGCAAACGGTATATAAGGGGACGTTATTCCATTATACCCCTACGTTTTAAGTAGGAGGGGCTAGGCAGGTAAATAGAAACCCTCCAGCGACACTCTATATATAACCATATAAAAGAGCTGTGGATTCCTATGGAGACCCTCCCCTGAGATAAGGATGGGAAATAGTTCCTACCCCGTCGTTCTCTTACGGTAAGGCCGAGAGACGCCCGAACTCCTGCCTTATATCTCTGCGGTTATTTTAACTCCTTGGGGTCTTTTCTAATTACTAGTTAAAAAAAAATAATTTTAACTATAATAATATTAATCCACAGATATATCATATATTATATTTTAACTAAGTATACCGTGTATTTCTAAGTCTTGTAAAATTTAGCTTTTTTCTTTACTCTTATTAATGTTAAAATTCGTTAACTAGAATAATTGTTTTTTTTTTTTTTTAATTTACTTATTTTCACTAGCAGGAAACTAACTAGTTTAGGTACGGTATATAAAAATGTCATATTTTACCTTATTTCCCTGTAGTCAATAAATAAGTAGTTTTTTAGATTTTTTATGTTTTTTTTACATTTTTATTCCTAAACTAAAATGTTTTACCAGGATTAAACCAACTTAATGTATTCCTATAATTTCCAAGGTAAGCTATTGTGTATAGTAATATTAATTTATATAGATATGGCTAATTTTGGTACTCTTATGAAAGGTACATTGATTATATCACTGATATAAGATATATATTATATATATTTATTAAAATATTATATATATATATAAATTAATATATAATATTAAATATATATTATATATTATACTTATATTAATTATATATTAATATTATTATATATTATATATATATTATATAATATATATATTAAATATATATTTATATATATATTATATTAATATATTATTTTAAATATATTTATATATTAATATATATATAATAATAATAGTAATATTATATGTTGATTATTTATGATAATTATTATAATAATTATTATTATATTATATATATATATATATTTGATTAATATATATATATATATATTATATATATACTTCTATAATTAATAATAATATATATATAGTATATTCATATATAAAATATTAAATTTTATTTTTAAGAAACAAATTTATATTTTAGAATATATAAAAGTTTCTAACAAACAATAGGCCATATTACAAAAAAATTCTAATATAAATAAATATTTCTTGATAAAAAATGATATTATTAGCGTATTTTAAAAAATTAAAATGCATAAAAAAAAAATAAATCGAATAAATAAAATTAAGATTCGGTACCCTGGCCTATATATATAATATATATTATATTATATATATACTATATGTATATAACTTATATATTATATATATTATAATAATATATATATATATAACTATATTAATACCATATATATTAAGCACTATAACCTATAAAACCCGTATGGACCGAAACGTACCGTATTTAACGTTATTAGGATGTGCTAATTACTGATATTATAAGGAACTATAAATACTTATGCGTTTCTTTGGCTATATAATGCATTGGCTAATCCAATTGTTTACAGATTGTTTCCGCCAAGAGGGCGTACCATTGCGATCAATTAAGTGTGCATGCGACGGGCATCGGAAAAAGAAAAGGATAAAAAAAAGTTAGGAAGAGAAATAATGACACCCAAGTCGAAAGTATGAAAGAACAAACTCCTAGCGGCTTAAACGCCGTTGAGACCTCAGTACCATTAATTGATGTAGGAGAAAACCTCATCTGCGCTCGAGTTCAGAGAAATCCCATCCATTTAATGTCGTCAAATAGTGGGTAGAAAGCGACCCTGTTGTACCCTCTAGCGTTATGAGCTTAAATAGATCGTCCAAAGTAAGGGTTATCATTACAACTCATTTGGCCTCAGGTGGGCTCACAACCTATGAACCTCCCTTCTCACAATTCCCCACCCAATATCACTTGCCTGTTATAAACTATCATTATTCTCTTCCTCGCCTTTAATCTAACACAAGCTCACATTTTCTCTCCTTCAAATATTCGTTTAATTCATGCCTCAATGACCATACTTTTTACTCGGTCTCCCAGATATATATATATTAAGTACTTAATATATATATATTATTAATATATATTAATATGATTATTAATATATCTATTATATTATATATTATATATATAATAATATCTATTATACTATATATATATATATAATATAAATAAATTTTAATATTATACTAATAATAATTATATATATTATTATATATAGTAATTAATATATATATATATATATTATATATTGTAATGGGTGAGATTAAAAAGGAAAAGATTCCACTTTTTGGTGAAAATAAACTGAAATAGCCATTTTATAGTCCTTACGTAGCTGCATCGAATGATGTAAAGAATAGAAACATTCCATTGTTTTATATGCCACTGTATGGACGTGGAATGTTGGAAGTGAGTTTTAAAAATAAAACATTCCTGGAATCTTTCCCTTCTTCAACACAGCTGTGTGCAGTTTGAGTTTAGGTTGAGAAGTGATTATTACTCTGTTTTATTAGCTAGTGTTTTACGAATAATAATTCATTTATCCTCGCTAGTTTGTTTATGCGTTATGCATTGAAACTCCACAGGTAAAATGTCTGAGAGTGAGTGTGTAAGTCCGATAAAGAAGAGAATAGGGAGTGGCAATATGACTAATTAATAAAGTTACTGAAATGTGTAAGAACAGGAATGAAGTTGCCAGAATAGCTTTTGATTTCATGCATTATCTTACTTTACCACCTATGCCACTGCAAAAGATGTTCTATTTGCGAAAACTGTGTCATTATGTTTTTTTGTGTACATAGTCTGGGTAATCAATCACAAAGCAAATACAGGCCCCGATAAAGTTTGTTCAATGTGAATCACTATATTACTAGCGATATTTCTCCTGAAATTAAAGAGTTGCACATCTTTAGCGATGCTTCGAAAATTGACAACATCTTTGCGATGCTTGCCCAGGCCAAAATCGATCAATACAGTCATATAAGATTTTTATAGACGAGCCTAACTATAACAGACGATTTAATGTGGCAAATGTCTAATTCCAGATGGTGACACAGAATTTTTTTCTGTTGATCGACTTTGGAAATAATTAAGTTATTCGACAGTTTGACAAAGATAGATTGGATGAAAAAATGGAAAACAAAAAGGAAAATATTTAGTAATGACGAAACTTAATTATATCAACTTGGTTTCTTTGCATTGTGTTCTAATCATTCAAGGTAGACTGGAAAGCTTGACACGGTCCACATGAACATTTTAAATATAGCAGTACAAATTACTTACTGAGTAGCAATAAGAGAGGATAGATCACCCTCAAAGAGAACTTTAATGCGGTTCGATTACAAAATTTGCAAACTTTTTAAATGAAGCCAAAGTGCATATTACCTTTCAGGGCCCTACCCATCGGCAGAAGTAAAATATTTCTTTGATAGACTATATGTTTATATGCTCTCGTGTGTGGCTTCAAGATTCTTTTTGTAGCTCGTCTCCTGAGTTTTTCTTTAGTTGAGAATTAGTTTTTTTTTTTTTGCTTTGTTGTTAATTGCTGATTTATTCTGGTTGCTTGTTCCTTCCTTTCCTTTCACAGTATTCTTTTTTTAAGTCTATTATTTACTTGTTCAATGTGTACCGGCCAAATCTTTGATAATAAGACGGAGACGCAGAAGATCTCATAACGTAACTGAATTTCTAGTTTTTACGTTGGGCAATTAAATAATTATCTTCGATGAGGTGTGGCATCCCAATTTATTCAATTCCAGCTTGTATCTACATGAACTGCAAGAATTAGTCTTTCCTTTTCTTTACTTTTTTCTGTGTTCTTGGAACGGATACTTTGCGCAAAAAAATAACATATATACTATATATTTATATAAATATAAATATATATTATATATAATATTATATAATATAATATTATATATAATATATTATATATATTCTATTTTATATTAATATATATAATATTATAAATATTATAAGTTAGGGGGGCTTGGAATAATAAGAGGAAGGTCATACGAAAGTACGAAAGGAAGTAGGTAAAATAGAGTGAGAAAGTTAAGATGCAAGCAGAGAAATAAGATTAAAGTTGTTAAGAGGATCGTAGTAATCGGAGATTGAATAGTGAACAAGTTGTACGAACAAATCTGGGGAAGATGAAGATAGCAATTGTTGGTAGTAGTGCAGGTTGTTGTGGATGTGTAAAGTAGAAGTAAGAATGGTTAAGCGAATGTGGAATGAGAGTGATGAAGCGGTAAAGGTAAAAGAGGCGTGGTTGAATGTTAAAAATCAACTGAGTTTCAAAAGAAAGATGCTCTGGAATTATATAAGGAGGAAAAAATACTAAAAGGTGTATTCGTAGGAGAAAACAAGAGGTAACTGACAGGTTGAAAGGAGGATGAATGGGAATCAGGAATAGGAGTCTCTGAGGGCGCGAAAGGTTTAAGAATGGAATAAGGGGATTTGTTAGAATAATGATAGGGGGTGCTGTTTGTAACTGATGCAAATGGGATGTGAGGGGTGTGGAAGACATTCGAAATCTGCACATTTAAACCAGTAATGATGAGGTGTTAGTGAATGTGTGTGGTTCTGATGGTCCAAGAAGGATAGGTATTTTGGATGAGGTTTTAGTAAGGAGGAGGTAATGGTAGGGTGAGAATTGAAGAATGGTATATCTGCAGGTATAGATAACATTACTGGTGAAATGAAGAACGGAGGCGGATGGTGATTGATTGGATTGGAAGTTGGTGTAAATAAGGCGTTTATGTTAGGGTATGGTCGCAGGATTGGAGGAGAGCGTATAGTACCTTGTATAAGGGGTTAAGGAGAAAGGGAACTGTTAGAATTATAGGGGAATTAAATTAGTATGAGTGTTGTAGGGAAAGGTATATGTGCGTTTGTGTTCGAAGAGTGGTCGAGTGAAGGGGATGATTTTGGTGAGAACAAGGGGGTTGTACTGTTTAACTAGTAAAAGAAAAGATTTAATCACAACTCATTATTGATTACAGTAAGAATAATTTATTAGTTTTATATGATTTTATTACAAACAGGCTTAATGATAGAGTTATAGGGAGCTTAGATATGGCAGGTAAGTGATTATTGGTGGTTCGGGTAAGGTTCTGAATGGAATCAAAGTATGTATGCGATGTGAGCGTGTGATTGTCAAGAAAAATGTGTCAATGGTGATTTGGTTTAGGATTAATAGCAGCGAGTGAGACAGGGTTGTGTTATGTCTCCTTGGTTATTCAGTGTGTATATGGCTGGGTTATGAAGAATTCGGGTGGGAGTGGCAGAAATTGGTGTTTAGAAATGATTGGAGAATGCGAGAGGGAGATGGAAGGTGCCTTACTCTTGTAATGCGGATGATTTGGTTTGTGTGGCGAATCTGAAGAGAGTTTGAGAGGATTGGTTGGATGGTTTGGCGGGTATGCTAAAGGAGGGGTCTGAAGTAAACGATTAGATAAGAGTAAGGTTATGGTTGTGATGAGACAGTCCTCAGTGTGAAGTATTGTTAGATGATGAGCAGAGCTGGAGCAAGTGTCTGAGTTTAAATATTATAGGGTATGTGTTGGATGGAAGGGAAACGGATGATGCAGGTTAGTAGAAAGTTGTTATGGAGAGAGGTTGTGGGCATTATCGTTGCGGATGTAAAGGATAGGTCTTGAGTGCGCTAGAGTCTTACATGAGACGGTATTTGCTTACCTGTGTTATTTGTAGGTAGTGGACTATGGTCTGGGATAAGGAGTATAGATCTAAAGTTCAAGTGTTCAGATGGACATTTAGGGGGAATGCTAGGTGTTTGAAAGAATTATAACGTGAAGGATGAGACGTATTGGAGTGGTTGGTGGTGAAGAAAGGAGGTAATGATGGAAAATGAAAGTATGTTGAGATGGTTTGGTCATGTGGAAAGGTGATGAATAGGAGTCGGAGTTTCTCTCCATAACAGATTTGTGTTGGAAACGACGGCTGGGGACCGAAGGAAAGTGGATTGGTCCAGCGAACGAATGTCTGAAGGAGGGAAATGTGAGTTTGGCAGAGGCCAGAGAAAAAGGTGCATGATAGAGAGAATGGCGGGGTTTTGGATATAGGGGATGGTTGTGGCCACCTGGGCAGGGGAATGAACCTTAATTGGCGACGTATTACTAGTGAGGGTCCGTCGCGGCTCCATGAAGCTCTAGGGTGTTTCTGTCTGTGACGAGCTCTCACTAATTATGGTACAGAGGGGGCGGTAAGGCTAGGCTTTCTTTTCGACGTTTGTAATGTTCTCCTACTGCTTTCTTTTCTAATTTGCTTGTACAGCACTTTACCCCAATATTGGGGCAAAGAGGAAGGGTGAAGGAAGAAAGAAAGAATATATATTATATATTACTATATATTATAGATATATATATATATATTATTATAATTATATATATATATAATATATAATTATAACTTATATTATTATATTGTATATATCATATTATATATATACTATATATTATATATATATTTCTTCTTCTTCTTCTTCATCTTCCTTTTTGTTTCCGAGAATCATTTGTTTCCGGTTTTTCCGTTAGCATGCATCGGAAAGAAAAGCAGAGGAGCATATGACAAAAGTCGAAAGAAGCCAGGGCTACGCCCCTCAGTTCCAATATTAGTTGAGAAATTCGTCGCAGTCAAACAAATAACCTAGAAGTTCATGAGACCGCGATGGTCCCTCACTATGGTATATCGTCATGTGTAAGGTTCATCCGCTGGCCCAGGTGGGGCCACACCTAACCTTAACAACCAGACCATTCACTCCTGTTATAAACCTTTTTTCTCGCCTCTACAAAATCAATTTCTCTCCTTCAAAACATTCGTTACGACTCAATCACTTTTTCTCGGTCTCCCGCCGGTCTGTTTCCAGCACACTCGCACATAAATCCTTACCAACCGACTATCTTTATCTTTCCACATGACCCACATCTCAACATACTTTATTTATTTCTACTTCATTTACCCCTTTCTTTAAAGCTTAACTACTTGAAAATTACGACACCTCAATTTATCAAATTCTTCCTTTCCCACTTGCTAGAATGTCCATGCGACTCATTCAGCATAGATCTATACTTCGAAAAAAGAAACCATAGTCTCCTCTATAAATAACAGGTACAATACCCTTGTGCCCTAGACACACTTAAGGACTTAGTACTTTAAATTCACCAACGAATTTCCAAACTAATGACGAAGACCTTCTCTCCTCTCACATACTACACTCCTGCATCCATCGTTCCTTTTCATCAACAATAATCCTAACTTATTTAATTCATTTCCTGTTCTCTCTGCAATATACATATACATTCACAATGAGGAATGTCCTCATCCAACCATAACCTTACTCTTTTACCACGTTTACTTTAGCCTCTCTTTTACACACTCTTGCCCAAAATCTCTCTCATAGTATATATATATATCCATACAACCTACTATAATATATATATATATATAATATATATATATATTATATCTTACATATAAAGATATATTATAATATACCTACTAATTATTACTATACACTCAGCTATACAAGGTCTATCGCTTGATGGAAGTACTGTTCTACTATCTGGGGGCGGGGGGGGCTCTGGTTTCACCGGCTTTTGGACAGGCGTCAGTCAAAAGACAAAGGCTTTTAGAAGACTTTCTGTATTTCCGCTTCCACTGACCTATCTATCTTTGCGAGCGCGGATAGTTAGGATTCTTTTATCTCTTTTATAATAGGTAACGCGCGGAGGTGTTCGAGGAAACTTACCACTCGCGCACCCACCACCTTTACGACGCCCCTCGTAGCAAAAGGAGTGCTGTGTCTCTGCGACGAAGTTTTCTGGTAGATTAGGAATCCAGGTAGTCGCTGGTCATGCTTCCTTCCTTTACTGCCAATCTGTTCTGTGGGACATTCTCTCATCTTCTGTGTTTCCTGTGAATTTAATCTCCTCACTTTAAGCCTGCGGCTGTGCTCATATGCGTAATTTTGCGCTCAGCGGTTATTGAAATTTGCGTTCAACACCCCTCCACTGACTAGGCTCTGCCCGTGGTGGTAACGGTGACAACTGTAAAAATAACGATTTTTGAGGAAACCAAGCTC
>JABUQX010015525.1:97500-114443 GCA_015478945.1 Trachelipus rathkii | reverse complement strand
AATATAATACATATCTTACTCGTACTTCTGGCCTGCGGCACAGGCCGCGGCGTGTGGCCCTTAGTCAGCATTTATTTAAGATGTTTATTACCTCACGAGTTCTTGGCTCATGCCACTTTTTTTTTGGGAAACGCATCGTAAATACATTTTCTGTTTTTCTACAAACAATGATAAAAAATTTCCAGGTCAGTATTAAGCTTCAAGCACTTAGACCAACACGCATTAACACCACACACACAACACACACCAATTATATATCATAAATATATTATAATATAATATATAATTATAATATATATTATAATATATATAAATAATATAAATAATATATATATATATATATATTATTATATATATATAATATATATCATATATAATACAATATTATATATTATAATTAATTATATTAAAAAATTTTATTCGCTACACTACATTATTCGAAACCTTTAAAATATATTAAATATTATTTAATTACTTTTATTTAATATCTTTATAGAACTTATATAATATATATATGTGGACTCCTACTTAAGCATCTTTATATATATATATATATATCATGTGCGTATATATATATAGTATATTATTAACATTATTTAAAACTCAGATATATAATATAATATTAATGTAATATCATATATATATTAATATAATGAGCTATTGGTTTACTGACGAAAACTGCACATAAAATACACAGATATGTGTTTTTTTTTTTTTTTTTTGATTGTACAAATTTACAGAATAAAACAAGTTGTCTCGTGATATTTTCACAACTTTTTTTTAAAGATCTTAAAATCACAAATTGTATTTATATATATAAAAATATATATTTTGCATAATTTTTAAAAAATATAATTATTATATAATTTATATATATATATATCAATATATTATATATATATATTATTTACTATATTATAATATATATAATCATATATAATATATTAATATATATATATAAAACTAATATAAATATATAACAATATTAAAAAAAATAGATAATATTTATAAAGTAATATTATATATTATATATTATATATATATACAATATATTTATATATAATATTATCAGTACAGACGTAGGACATCGTTCTCAAAAAAGACTTCCGTTATCGTTACTCGTTACTCAGAAAAAGTAGTTGCTCTTATTGATCTCCGAATAAAAACACTTAACCGAGTGCCTTATCCGTACTCGTTACTTTTAGATTTTCAATATGACATAATTAGCTATCTTAGGAATTTATTGGTTGGTATATTAACATTTTCAACATTATCAATATTATTTAACAACTTCCTCTGTACGACAAGCCGCAAGTCTCTTTCATTCACCAAGCATTTACCTACACCAGCCACCTCCCTCCATTCACACTTTCCCTACACACTCTGCATCATGCATTTCCTCTTTATCTAACATATATACTAATATTTAAATCCAGACCACTTGTTCTGCTCCCCATCTAACCTAAAAGAGCCTGCTCGGCTCCGGCAAACACAAATAAATAATTATTATTTTTATACAGTTTTATATATATATTATTTAATACTATATATAATATATATATATAATATAATATTATTTAATATATTATATAAATATATATATTTATATATATATATAAAAATATACATATCATATAATATATTTTAATATATAACTTATAAATATTATATTTATTATTAAATTTTAAAACTCTATTAATATATATATATATATCTCTTTTCCAGAAAATTTTATATCTATAATTATTATTCAATAATTAAAAAGGTTCGGTACTTCTATAGATACTTTAATTACATTAAGTTAGTACTAGAAAACATCATTACTAAACCAAAAACGAACAACTCAATGTATTTGATAACTTACTCACTTTGATAAATACTTCATCCAACCTATAAATCGTAAACCACAGTTGATGCGGAACAGTCAGTTCGATCATGCCAAAAGTCTACCCTTACTCGAGGTCACCAATACATCTATGATCCTTTCAATAATGCACATTGAACACATATCATCCAACATTGCTGCAATTGTAAAAAAAGTGAGCTAATTATCAGGAGAAACATTAATTTCCAAAACTGAGACTAAGTGGAAACTTTTCGTTGCATAAACCTATTACTGGACATTAATGGAAATTCAAAATCAATTTATATGTGTTACATAGTCCCTACTTTTCTTGATGACCAGGAATAAACACGGTGTGGAAACAGGACTATGAGCAACTGGAAGTCCTTTAGACTGGGAAAATAATTGGTAATAGTCTAGAAAAGAAAAATACAACAAAAAATAATAGCTTAATTAGCAATAAACCGCTTGTGCATTTACCCTGAAAACTTACGAACAATGGCCAAAAGTAATTAAATACTGTCCAGCTTTGATATATTTGGCACGAACATACCAATCTTCTCAAAACTTGCAGCTTTAACAACAGCCAACCCCCCTCAAATTTCAGCGATAATCCTTCCGAATTTGTTACTAACAATCTTAAACATCAATCGAAAATAGCCACCGACCACCAAGTAAACTTCGCTTAGTTCGGACCACCCTCCAGATCCATCCGCTTGAAACACATTCAATAACTCCTGAGGTGAAAAATCGGAATTGTACCTTGAATCCTGCTTTCATTGCCTGTCAAGCGCAAGAGTCAGCTCTGTATCAGCCACTGCCTTGATCACCTATGCCACGCCAACATGTTCCGAATACCTTCCCAATGCACACCATACTTCTACAGTTCCACCGTCTCGATATGGTCCCACCATACTCTACGCACCACTTCTCACGGCGAGCATTGCACCAAGCAAGCCCGTCCCCACTTAACTGGCACATTCTCAAGCCTCACCTGCCCCCGTGCGTCCTGTAGGTCCAGACCCACATGGGGATAACACTCATTATGCGCTCAGTCTCCGGCTCGCACACTAACCCGCTACTCTGTCGTAGCTACTGACTGAGTCCGTCCTTCTGAAATTTCTCCTCTACGACCCGTCCGGGCCCCAATCAACACACGGAATTACATTACACCTCCTTTACACAACCCCACATAATTCCAATCAGAACGCCTGAACTGCACAAGGCCGACAATTTTAATACGAGCACCTATATCCCAATCCCAACCACAATTCATGAGCAGGCGCACAATAGTTCCCGCCACCACTATATTTTGTCGCAATCTTGTCTGGAATCGTTTCCAGACACTTCGAGCTCGAATATTACTGGAGTGTTCTTTGTACATAAGGACTGACGTACCCTCAATACCTCAACGGACATCTGGCGGAGTTCCAGCTAGTCAGCAAAGTTTTCAAGATCCTCCCCTGTAAAGAATTTTGGTCATGAGATAAGTCAATTTGCCCATACTGGTGAGCCATGCGAAGCGATTGAATGACATCTAATAGTAGCTCTAATATCCTTTAGAATAAGTAGGATTCATAATCATTAAATTGAATACTGAATTGGATCAAAGTTTCCATTAGGCATCATCTTATTTGAGACTGGCGCCGCAATTCAGTTGCACCTCCCAATGCACCAGTGCATGTTCCCAGGGCATACATTTCCTTTATCTTGAACTTAAAGATAGGAAATTTCCAATACATTCCTGAATCTTATAAGATTTGATATCATTCAATATTATGATGGTTCAAACTTTTGACAGATTAGTTATATAGTTTCTAAAAGTACAAGAACCATACCCATGTTCTGAGGTCTACCCAGGCAGAAATATTATTTAAAATGGCTAGCGACATGTGCCCAAAGTGTGCATCTGTATTTAAACTCAAACAGTATAAAACGCCTACATTCATATGAATCAATCGCTGCGTCTAGATTCTTATTATTTAATTGAAATTGATATTTCTTTCAAACTACCGCTATATCTATAATTTGTGCTATACATTACGGTTAACACCTCAAAGTGTAGCAGAGAGTTTCAATTCTGCTGCCTACACACACGCTAATTTTTGTAATATAAATATTATTACTTTATTTAATAATGTTGGTGAGTCTAATATCAGCCCCCTAAGCATGCAGTATAATTTTATTTTAATATAATATATATAATAATATATAATATATATATATCTATAATATTTAATATTATATATAAATATAAATATTAAGAATATATATATTTATAACTATATTATTATTATTATTATAATATAATAATATATATTATATATATAATATGATTACTTATAATTAATTATATATTTATATTATACCCTGAATTATTGTATGTCAATTAGAGCGCAATCTGAATTTTTGCCATAACCCAGCAGGTTGCCGATTATTTGCGTACGTATATTCTAATACAATTATTCAACAACCGTAGTTGCTATAATAAGGTTACTTTGTGCGTTTTCTAAAATTTTCAAACAAACTATACTCTGATTCGCTTTATGCATATATAAAACAACTAAAAATTTAGCAACATCCTTTCGTATTTATCTAACTTAACTACTTACTACTAACTACTACTACTATTCTAAACTACTACCTATCCTACTACTACTACTTCTATATACTATAAATATTATTAAATAAATATATCAATTAAATTAAATAAATAATAATAATAATAATAATAATAATAATAACTAAATAATAATAATAATAATAATAATAATAATAATAATAATAAAATTAATATCATATATATAAAAATAATTATATATATAAAATAATAATAAAATAATAATAATTCATCATCATAATCATCATCAATAACATCATCATCATCAGTCATCACCCACCTTCCCCAAAAGACCTCAGAAGGTAAAGTTACGCCGTCACATAAACTCGAAAACTAAAAAAAATACAGTGGTAGAATATACATAGATAATTTTATGAACACAAGTCTGTGAAAAGGAAATAATCGTCCCATGCATCTTAATTACCAACGCCCTATTTTACATGGACCCTTAAGTTTTTTTGGAGAACTACGTTCGCCTGTATAGATAAGAATTCACACCTAAAGGCGCTTCAGAATAAAGGTAAGAGCAATATATAGGGCTTATACAATCCTTTATAGGACCAGTGTGATGAAATAAAATAATAAACAGCCCCTCTCCCCCCACAAAAACCCTCACGCCATCCACTTTTACAATTACTGCACCTATTCTTCACCCCCTTTGCCCCAACCACATAATTCCTTACTCCTTCAGAGCTCTATTAATGGACTAACTTCTAATCTCATCATATCTTCACTGTTTACTCTACCGCTGTCAATTCGCACTTCACTACTATACAATCCTCTTAATATTAACCAAATATATTCATTTATTTTATTTTATTTCCATTTAACGGGGATGATCAACAAACATAACTTTAGGTATTGGTCTGATTTCATAATTATTCTCATCATTTACTCCTATTCTTCACACCTTTCTTCTCGCCTCATTTTCTATATTTTCGTTTACATTAATAATTTTAGGATATCTTATTAAATATTCTCTCTAAGATACCTAACATCACTCTTAAAAGATTTGTTCCATCTTCTGAACAAATCCATTTTGATGACTTAGAACAATACCTCTACTTATTCCAGATCTATCACTCTCTATCTCATTAACAACAAAATCAATAACTACAAAAAGAAAACAAAAATTAGCACTCATACGTGTAACGGAACCAGTAGCGCATCACTCGAATAGACGCTATGCTTCTGCATATACATTTTTAATTTTCCTAAAATCAGGAATTATAAATTAGCTTTACCTACCAGTATCTCTTATCTTCTTCACCTACTTACCCCGTACTACAACTTTTCTTATCAAACACTCTAGAATCATTAAATCTTTATCTTTTTCATCTCAACTTATACCTCACTATTAAGTATTTTTATATACTCAAATCACAATTGCTAGTCGATTTAAGTGTCTGTCATCTAGGCCGAAAGGATCCAACATTAAATACTTAAAATAGCACGGTCGCGCGAGGATCTCTCGCGCTGCTCACTCAGCAACAATACCTTTCTCTTATCTTACGATAATTCACTTTCAAACTCATTTCACTGAACTGTGCTAGGACCCGCAGTAGCAGCTGGCACATATCATTTCGCCTCATAACCTAAGTGCCTCTCAAGAGACTGGTGCGTCTTCAGCCGAGTGCGCCTCCCGGACACGAAAGAAATTCTGCAAAGTGCGATCCGCACGATAACTAGGGTTAGGGCACTCCTCCCCTCCTCTTCCATTCTCCATCATTCTACACCTTGTCCAATCAATAGACTCGACCGGAGTCCCACCTTTAAGTACTTTCGGGTAAACCCCTTCCATATAACCAACTGAATAACCGAAAGGAGACAGCAAACCACAATCTGCCCTCCCACGTCGACTATCTAAATTATTAATAGCCCGAGAGTCATTTCGAGCTCGCCATTGATTCTAATACACACTTGTCACTATGTCATTGAATTAACATTACGATTTTATGTGAAATTCTCTTAGCTAATTTTGAAAAGACGCATATAATATTTAAATTTTATATTTATTAATAGAGTCAGAAATATTAAACAATCATAACTAATAAATGATTAACATTAACAAAATGATAAGACAAATTAAAACACTGAACCAATAAAGTGGGTCACAATAAATAATACATCAAAGTTTATAACGTGAAATATGAAATACCGTAGGGTATACTTCAAGTGCAACGAAACATATAATAGAATAATATCATAATAATAATAATAATAAAAAAGTATTTAGATTAGTTTGTAGTGATATATCTGTAACTGACTAAGTGGATGGATGATTTGACAATTTATCTGAAAAGTATTTGTATCTCATTGTTTTTATTAATTTATTATTATTATTATGTATTCAAATATTTATTCATTAGAAGTATGTTAATTTTATTGTGAGTTTTAAAAGTTATATTTTCATTTATGAGTTTTTTGTCAACAGATCTTAATGGACAGGTGATTTCATTCTTATTGGATACGATAACTAGATGTTAAAGATTCTCTGTTTAGTAGAACTCTTATTTCCATTTAATTCACTCTTATCCAATCTTTATAATCGATAAGTCCATAATCTCATTTTTGTAGGTTCTATTTATGTTATATAATATTAACCATTATTTAACTCCATTCGGGCTCAAGTAGCTCGGGTATGTAAAATGTCAGCGGTTTTATTATTCCATATATAATTGATCATCCTTATATAATTCATAATGTTACTGATACAAGATTTCTCTTATTACTAATCGGATTATTTATTATATCTACTCTTATAGCTGTTTTTTCTCTCCTTTCTTCTTTTTTATTATTATCTACCTACCTTATTCTCTTTCTCTGCTTGAGTGAACTCGATATTATCCTTGCATATCAGCAAAGTCGGAAAAATACAACTAATACCAATAGCAAACACTAAAACTATACATATACAAATACTATCATATTAATTATATTATATATATATCATAATTATTTATAATATATTTATATATATATAATACTATATATATACTTTATATATAATATCATATATAATATATATACTATATATATAATATATATCATATATATAATATATATATATAATATATTATATTAAATATATAATTATATAATTATGTATATTAATATATATATATCTTTTATAAATATTAATATATTATTTTATTATATATTATATATTATTATATATATATATTTTGCTAATTATAATATTTACACAAAAGAATAAGAATAAATATAAATATAATATAATATCAACGAATATTTAATAGTTATTAAAACCTAAATTAATTACAAATAAATATCATAAAAAAATAGAAATATATAATATATAATTTATTAATTAAATTATATAATTATTAATATTATATAATTATTTATTAATAAGTAAAAAGTTGTATATATCATATGTCTTTTTATCTTATATTATTGATAGGTATAATACTTATTAATAATATCATTACCATACTTTTTTTCAACATATAAATATCAAATGTAAATTTAACTACTTAACACTTATATATATTATATAATATTTATATTAAATAATTATTAATATTAACAATATTATTATATATAATAATAGCCAAGCGACTTAAATATTATAATTTATTTATTAGATCAGACTTTGTATATTATGAACATAAATATATTATATATATATAATATAAATAATCTATTATATATAATTATAATATTAATATATATATAAAATTAGATAAATTCCAAATTAATGTGCTACTATAAATAAATTAAGAAATTTTTAATATTTATTAATATATTATATATAATTATATATATAATATATATTAATATATATATAATATTTAAATATATATAATATAGTACTATATATATACAATTATTAGTAATAAATAATATAATTATCTTATTATATAAAATATTATAAATATAAATTACAAACTTATTTAAATATGTATACAAAGTAATATTAGCTATATAGTTATTAGATCATTTAATACTATTTACTTGCGCCATTACTTAATATTAAATTAATATATATATACTTATATATTAAATATAATGATATATATATAGATTATATATATTTAATTAATATATAATTATATATAGACTATAGTATAATATACTATAATATAATTATATATTATTATATAATGTATAATGTAGTACATATAAGTATAAATTAATATATAATACTTAATAAATATATATATATTAATATGTATATAGGACTTAAGATTGGGGTATAAATATGATCTATTATATGATATTAATATTCGTATACCTTTTGGTTATATGAGAGTCAGATAGTATAATAATTTTAATATTGATATATTATATATGAATTATTTATATTTAATATTTATTATAATATTAATTCTTTTATAATTATATTTAATTATTTATATTTATATTACTACTTTAATATGATATTATTTTATTAATTATATTATTTATAATTATATATATTATATATATCATATATTTAATATTTACTAATTATCAACTTATATTATTATATACAATATTATCATCTACTTACTATATTCTATTATCTATATAATATTAGATTTAAGTCAAATTATTATTTTTACTATAAATTAATTTACTATCATACAATTAAAATTATTAATAATTTCATCATTATCATCACTGAAGCCGTAGTATATTTTTAAATGTCTGAAGTATTATTAATTATATATACATATTATATATATTTTAATATATATATTATTTAATATAATAATAGTAAAATGTTCGATATGTTATATTTTTGTAGCTCCTCAATACATTATAATTATTAGTAATATACCTTATTACATTTTCTCTTTAAGACTTGGAAATTATTAATAACTTTATTATAAATAATTATAGATCATTATTATAAATCAAATTTGAAGTACGAATTAATTTTGCCTTATATATACTATATTATTAAATATTATATATATTATTATTCATATATTAAAATGATATATATTTAATATAAATATATTATATATTTCGCAAATTATACTATCATAAGTTATATACAACAGATTCTTAACTTTAAGATTATTAATTAAGATATAGCAATATAATAAAACATTAAATGATTATATATATATATATATATTGATGTTATAAAAATAATTCAATATATTATAGGATATATACTGAATGGAAGAAAAATTTTATAATGTGACGTCCCTAAATATATATTAATTTTAAAAATTACTTACTTTGTATGAATTAATGTAGGGCTCGGGTTTGGTTTTATTTTGATCATATTCGTTAACTCTAAGCGCTTAGTTTGATATCTAGGAGTTAAAAAATGTATATACCATATTAGTAACTATACTTTGTAGGAAACGATAAAAATGCCAACCTGACAAGTTAAAGAACAACCAACTAAAATTACGAAATCCCCTAATATCGGTAAAGATTCAATAGGATATAAACGATCAAGAGAACTAAAGATTAAGTATACATATCAATCCATCCAACTAAATTTAATTGACAGCATAATAACCTTTAATACCGTAAGTACGCTACTTGACAAAGGTAACTGCCACTAGGACATGAAACTAATTAAATCGTCAGAGCAGAAGGAACTGATGCCCATTAATCATTGAGTTATCACTAACTGTCGGTAAGCATCAAGCAGGACGCTAGTCTCAGATAATCACAGTGGGTTTATCGTCAGTACACCTTGGGTTAAACCAATCGACAGCTTAATCTAATCCTTCGTCATGTTCAGGCGAGGATAACTTAATTATGAAGATACTAAGCTATAACCTGCCTTGCATACGACGATATTGGCGTGCCTTAGTCCACCCTGATGTGTCTTTGACCGTCGCTGAGGTATATGTGGCAAGACTATGATTCCTTCCCACTTTCTGCAGTGCCTTGACCGTGATCGGTTGTCCAAACAACTTTACAGCTACAAAATAATAAAGGCTCCTAGTGAGGTCAGCACATTGGCCCCATTTCCGACCGCTTACTTTAGATGAAACGACTTAATGAACGTGAACGTGACTGGTCGTTAAAAGGTCTTAGACACGATCTAGGAGTTCCTCTTCTGAGTAGACAACAGGGGGAAGTCATCGCAGGTTACCCAGATTGCATTTTTCACCATAAGCGTATGGAGATTGGACAAACCTTACTAGTACCCATATGATAGCAGAAATTACTATCTTCCACATACTGAAGTCAGAGAATGATTCCCCACTACAATGCAACCCAATAGTACTAAAGTTGTGGAGTCAAGGTGTTTCAACACATAAATTTTCCCGACTCCAGACTCCGACAAATCTACACCCATCTATCATAAATTATTAACCAGACTAACCGACTCCGACTAACTCTTTAAACATTACCGATTCTACTATACAACGAATCTCCGACTCCGACTCCGACTCCGATCTTTTGAAAATTATTTTGAAAGTTACCGACTCCAACTCGACTCCACCCTTTTGAAAATAATTATGATCCGAACTCACGACTCCGAATCTTCCGCACTTACCACCCTCTGAAAATTATAATAATAAATATATTATATCATTTTACCTATTATTATTTAGATATATAATATAATATAATATATAATATAATGAATATTATTATTTATCATATATATAATATTATATTATTATTATTTTATTATAATATATATATAATTAATATATATATATTATATTAATACTGTACATATATTATCCTATCAAAGAATTACGATTAATTTTAAATTATTTATTGTTAAATATATATATATATATATCGTCGATATTAATATAGTAGATAATATATTATATAATATAATTATAAATAATATTATATAATGAGTGCGTGTTAGTTTTACCTGCTTGACTCGTTAATATGTGCATGCAGTAAAGTGAGAAACTATGTTCTGTGGAATAGAGAAGTATTTAATAAATCCTAAAGTACATATTGTGTTCAGTTAAAATATGATAACAATTCTTAGGAGGTACTTAAGTTTAGGTGTGGAGAAGAAATTGATAATATTAAAAAAATGAGGAAAGAATACGCTATTAGAGCAGTGTTGTGGTGTGAAGAGATAAAGGTAAATAGAGAATCAATATAAGGAATATGCTGAGATTAATTTGGCCATGTGGAGAGGAATGGAATGAAGTTATAATTAGCGTTGAAAGTTAAGCGGAAAAAGTATTGTGGTGGTCAAGTTATGCTGGGAATCGACCGGCTGGGGCGAGACCCGAGAAAAAGCTGGATTGACGTTTTCAGCAAAAAGGGATTCACTGGAGTACAGAGAATTCTGTAAGAAGATTATCAGAGGCAAAAAGAAAAGGTGGAGCAATAATATCGAAGACGAGTTTGAAATAGTATACGGATATTAGAACGGTATTTGCTAGAATATTGTATAGAGCGTATGAAGTTGTGAGCTCCAACCTAGGATTAAGCGTATTAACCCTTAACATATTGGGCCGAGATATGCCATTAGTGAGCGCGTATCACGTTCTCAGTGAAAAAGCTGCATAATATATGTGCTGAGTGAGATTTTCTTACTAAGCGACGATCAAGTTCTCACTAAAATTGAAATATAAAGGGGGGCTAATATTATAGAATAATTATAATAAAGGTAATATACTTTTCTTTTTTCAACTTTCGATCCTGCCCCTCTCTCTTCAACCACCATTCTCAAGGTATTAATTTACTAACGAAAGAATGAATATTGGTGAGGTGTATAGGCTCGGTGAGGATAAGTGAGATCCAGTGAAATGACTGCTTATTGATTGAGTATTTATTAAATTATTCCTATAGTACTACGAGTATATATTCAATTAATTCACTATACTTTAATATAAATATAAGCTATATATTATATATATAATATATAGGCGAGATAAGATCATTGGTGGATAAGTATCTAATGGATATCTTTAGTATAAAATTATTTATTTATCCAAGCCTTCTTTTTATTTAGTTAATATAATAATAATTTAATTGTGATTAGTATATACTATATATATATAAGTATATATATAACTATATATATATATATATATATATAATAAAAGGATATACTTATATTTCAATATATAATTTTATGTAACTTTCTAGTAAGTAAGAAATGTTGGCAGTGGTGGTCCTCAACCCTTATATTGCTATTTGCGTGTCTTAGAAGTCCCAAATCTCTTCACTCACCCTTTAAAGTTGCTGACGATACAATCATTCTTAATTTATTAAATCTAGCCAAATTTTGAGGGTAAAAGAAGCAAACTGTAGCTTTATCTGACCTCTAAAACGTCGTCTATTACGAATGCTTTTTTTCGGTCTGTAGTAATTTACTTTAGCGAAATTGTATCCAATGTTTATTAAATATACTTAATTCATACGTTTATAAATCTTTTCAACCTTTTTACTTATATTTATTCGATAAATGAACTTCAAAACTTATGAAAATATATCCATAGATGGTAAATCCATTAGCCTACAAAATGGCACTGAAAATATTACTGAGATCTAGCCGCTTCTAAAAGAAATAATTAGAATCATTCCTAAAACTCCTCATTTCAAGCCTCTCCTCCAAGCCTTTACCTTGACCCTCAATAACCAGAAATCATTCTATGATTGAAACAACTACTTAAACAACAACTTTACACTCGTCTCTCAAAAGTATCCAATACCTATAGAATCTTTCTTAAATAATATATTAGGGACACATACAAACTTGTGCAACAAATACTCAATAATTAATAACTGACTCTTATAAAAATAGCTAGGTCACAACTACACCCTACTAATAATAAGTTTAAGTTTGTTTAATGCAAATCCAACGTCATTGACCGATTGTATTATTTAATATCATTAATCATCTTTAATCTAGCTTTATCCTTTGGCTATCAGAGTCACCCAAGGCCACTGATATAATGCTACATGTCCTACATTGGACTGCTATTTTTATTTAGAGGATGAATCTTTGCTTTGATTAGAAGTCCTACTGAAGACTTAAGCCATAATCCCACATCATATCTATAATAATATTATAAATATTCATATTTGAGTTACCTAAATGTAGAACCTTGCCTATTATAATTTATTTACATAATATTAAAATATTTATTTCAAGGCCTTACTTATATATCTGTAACGAATCTTAAGAAGTTTTTTCATTTACAAAAACTTTATTAAAATCATTAACATTAATGCCTATAAAGACACACTGTATAATATTCTGCAAAGCGAATCTTATGATATATATAGTAATAAGATAATGAGTATAATATATAAGTTTTTTATATCAATTATTAATATATATATTATAATAATAATATTATTATATATATATATATATATATATCATAATATAATATATTAATATTAATAATAATATTAATAATTATAGGAAATAATAGAGGTACTTGCTTAGTTTATTATTTAATATATTTATAGATAAAATTTATTTAATATGAATGTTTAATATATATTTTATAGTATGCTGTTATTTGTTGTTAATTGTTATATAATGATAATATTTAGGTAAGTAATATAGATAGATATATAATATATTATAGTCCCTAAAAAACAAGTGTAGTACTTGAATGTGGATATTTAATTTATTAGATAATATGGATCTTAGCAAACTGAAAACTTACAAGTATATTTCCTTCAAAGTAAGAAGTATGACCACACTTGCCGTGAGTTATACAACAAGACTCTAGGTTACCAATGTTTCTCTCCATTTTTACCATAGCGAGCTGACACGGATAGTCATTTTTCCAGATTGTGTGTATTAGTTCACTGTTACATCAAATATATTTAAATTAACTGATTTTCCAATCGGATATAACCAACATATTGAATGACCTACTTCAACTCACTATTTATCAACTTATAGGGAAGACTAGGGTAGGAAACAAATCGACATAAACGAGCTAGAATTCTTGGCTGTATTTTGCGATGCAATGTGGAGAGTTAGTACGTTGAATGATTAATCTTCTTGGCCTATGACTAATTTTTTTACAAATGTAATTGAACGAAAAGCCTCCAGTGTTGAGCATGGCGTCAGCTTATCGTGGTGCAAAGTCACACTATTGTAAGACGCTGCACATATGATGTCTCCGTCCTGACTTCGCATCGAACTCCGTTCCTCGACAAGTTCAGCTTCCCACACAGAACATCATCCTTGTGGAAGAAGACAACGTCGATTCTTACATCGTGTCTGTCTTGATTATATAACAAGAGGTACAATATTTCCTTGACCTGCTACAATACCATACAGACTTCCAATAATAAAAACAATAAATTATAATAACTTTTAATTTCTAAATCTTTGTACATCCTTGATTCATAAAGTGCTTTCTTCTGCGACGAACGATCAAGAGAATTAATTTCTTTAATGTGTGCTCCTTGCCGCTAACTTTTGCCGTTCTGGTTTATTGAAGGCTATCGCTACTCGCAAAATTACACACATGCATTCATCGCACTGTTATATATAAGATAACTTTATCCACAAAACTCTAATGATGCTCCATAATTATCTAAGCTCTTTATCAAGTAGCAAGATCGTTGCAAGTTATTGGACCTGTGGTGGTGGGGACTTGTTCTGCTGTGGCTGCTTCTGCACCAGCGAGAGCGAGCACAGTCTCTGTCACGTTTACATCCTGATAGTGCCTTCTCTTATGATTATATCGGGTGATTGTATTGCAAATCTGTTTCGTTTGGAAGATAATTTTCTGGACTTGTTATTGTAAGCTTCGTGATCAAATTGTTTTATAACCAGAAATAGCCAATGGTCTTCTGTACACGTGACACAAGCTCACTACTTGAGACAACCAGTGGTAAGCTCCAGGGCGACATGTCCTCACCGTTCTACCAGCCGAACTCTTCAATACGAACACAATTACCCCACATTTTCAGTCGCTCTCTTACTACACGAGAACATCATTAGTCGGTCGCGAGCTCTGAACTACAATTTATCTATAAGAAGAGACAAGATATTTTCTATTTTAGCATCTAAGCTTATTTACTTCATTGCATGTCATAAGAGGCACCTCCCGTCTGTTGAGAAGCTACAATAAAAGAAAAATTCTTCCTCAACTATTTAAGCATTTTGGGGTACACCATTGCCCGTTTGGAGTACTGATGATGGTAACTTATGAGATAAATTCTGGTACAATTGATGAACTTACAGTCAAATAATTATTATTATTATTATTATTATTATTATTATTATTATTATTAATTATTATTATTATTTATTATTTTATTATTATTATTATTATATTATTATTATTATTATTATTATTATTATTTCTTTCTTTTTTTTCAATAAGGTTGATAATTCTTGAAATTTGTGCCAAATATTTAAATTTTTATTTTATTAATTAATTTTTTTGTTTTTGTTTTTAAAGAAAAACATTAAATGATCGCAAACTGTCAAGCCCTAAAGAATTAAACTCCATTACTGGGGAACCTGAGGTTTCAAAATGGAAAGTAAAATTTTGAAAACATTTCTTTACTAACCATAAGTTCCACATGTCAGAAACATGATGTGAGAACAAGAGGTGATTTTAATAAAATAAAAATTCGAAAAATATTTGAAGAAAATCAATCACGAATACGAAAAAAATTAAAATTCCCTGGTATTATTATTATTATTATTATTATTATTATTATTATTATTATTATTATTATTATTATTATTATTATTATTATTATTATTATTATTATTATTATTATATTGGTAATTTATATTTAATTGCATTTTATAAATCAATATAGTGCATTATTATTATTATTATTATTATTATTATTATTATTATTATTATTATTATTATTATTATTATTATTAAAGGACACTCCTTCATACTTATATTAAGTGATAAAATCGATAAAGACCAGAATGCATATGACTGCATACTATGTCATGAAGGGTTTCAATGGACACACCTGGAAGGAATAATTCAACACTGTAAATCAAAAAAACATTTGCTAAAAGTAATGGTATGTAAACAGTATATATATATATATATATATATATATATATATATATACATATATATAATATATTATATATATATAATATATATATAATATATATATAATATATATATATATATATATATATATATATAATATATATATATAATATACTATATATTATATACTATATATATATTAATGCCTCGTGGCGCAAGGAGGTTGACTCGCAGACTCTCATACGAGAAAACGCTGGTTCAAATCCTCCGCGTAGCAGTTGGAGTTTTATCTACCTGAGGGTAAGAATTAAAACTCGACTGCAAACACGTTGGTGGCGCTGGTTTGGGATAGCTGGCCTTAAAGTTCGATTTCCTGTAGTCCCCCCGTGTTACCCTCTGAAAAGGGGATAAAAAACGTTAATTACAAAGATATAAGTGAATATACTAATAATATATTATAAATAAAGTTTTTACATTTTAAAATATATATATTATATATATACATGTATATAAATATATATATATATATATATATATATATATATATATATATATATAATATATATAT
>JABUQX010015525.1:10000-92500 GCA_015478945.1 Trachelipus rathkii | reverse complement strand
CTTAAGGAATTGGTAAATCCAAAATATGCCGACTTCTGTTCAAAAAATGGGACTGTGAATGAAAATGAATTGACAGCAATTATAACAGTAAGTATGAAGTTATTATTATTATTATTATTATTATTATTATTATTATTATTATTATTATTATTATTATTATTATTATTATTATTATTATTAGATTAATAATAAGATTATTAGTATTGATTAATAGTTTGTTTTTGTAATGGTTTTCAATTCTTTTAGAGCAGTGATTCCCAACCTTTTTTTTACTTGTGGACCCCCACCTCCGAGTCCTAATATTACGTATGTGGACCTCCATATATTCATATGTAATATTCCTAAATGAAATTATTCATTTGTAGGTTAGTAAAAGCCAATGCGTATTATGGACCCCTGAAATAACATTTCTTCCTTGTGAACCCCTGTTGGGAAACGCTGCTTTAGAGTAATGATTACATTTATATATTTGATTAATATGTGAGGGGAAATTGTGATGTAACAGGAAAGTTTATATCATTGGAAGAAAAAAATTATTTTATATGGTTAACCGAAAGATGATTTTTATATTATTATTTTGTGAAAAAAATGTTGATGGAATTATGTATAAATATTAATAGTTAATGGTAGTAATTACAATAGTGACCTTTTAAAATTCACACCATTTACTCATTATTCAAAGGAAAAATTTCTAAAGAGTTTTTCAAAAAGTAATATCAAGTATAGTTTTGAATTATTTTAAGGTAATAATGGTGTAGGATAATAGAAATTGTGCATATGGAGAAGAAAAGGAGGGAATGATTCAGGGTGAGTGGTGGTGTGTCAAATGCCAAAAGAAAAATATAATTCCTTGATTAAAACAATTTCCTTTGGTTTTAAGAATGATATTTAGTGTATATGCTCTTACGTAGTCAGGGTTTGCACAGTTGGGGCTTTTTTTTTTTTTTAAATAATAAACAAATTTGAAAAAAACAAAGCAACAGAAAAAATCTTGGTTTTTAAAAAGGCAAATTCTATGAATAGTATTACTGTACTACGACTAATGCTCATATTAAATACCCTTTGATAAGATATTTTTAATTTTGTTATAGTTGTAAATTTATAATAACTTTTAAATTGTGCTGGGAATATTAAAAGTATGTTTTATTTCAATAATTACCTGACAAAATCCAAGTATTACTTAATTCTTTGTTTTACTGAAAATTAAATGATAACTTTTATTATATTATTATTATTATTATTATTATTATTATTATTATTATTATTATTATTATTATTATTATTATTATTATTATTATTATTATTATTATTATTCATCTACCTTTTCTCCCCTAGACTGGGGGTAAGGTGCGTACATGCATCGGAAAAGAAAAGCAGTCGAAGAATATGACAAAAGTCGAAAAGAAAGCCCAGCCTTACCGCCTCCTCTGTACCATTAGTTAGTAAGAACTCGTCGCAGTTAGAAAATCCACCCTAGAGCTTCACGGGACCGCGACGGATCCTCACTATGGTAAATCGTCAAGTGTAGGGTTCATCCCCTGGCCCAGGTGGGCCACAACCATACCCCCTCACAAATCCCCGCCATTCTCTCCTATCATGCACCTTTTTTTCTCGCCTCTGCCAAACTCACATTTCCCTCCTGCAGACATTCCTTTACTGACTCAATCCACTTTTTCTTCGGTCTCCCAGCCGGTCGGTTCCCAACACACTCACCACTATACATCCGCTTAACCAACCGACTATCATTCATCCTTTCCACATTGTAGCGGATTTTACTATAAGAAATAAAAGCCGGAGCTACAATAATTGAAATCAAGAAAGGCGTGAGGCTGTCTTTCAGGATTGATATTGGGGATAGAAAAAAAACAAGTAAACAACCCACATACACCTTAAATTTATTATACAAGAATATATAGAATCCAAATATTACTTATTACTAAATTCACATAAAATTAGACACAGTATCCTGATCTGATACCACCTACT
Source organism: Trachelipus rathkii (assembly GCA_015478945.1). Taxonomy (NCBI): domain Eukaryota; kingdom Metazoa; phylum Arthropoda; class Malacostraca; order Isopoda; family Trachelipodidae; genus Trachelipus; species Trachelipus rathkii. The sequence goes on along the minus strand of JABUQX010015525.1, from coordinate 90,514 downwards.
ACTTACTACAAAAAAAATTACACACGTTATTCCAATACAAATAAACTACCGCACCTACTAGTTCCACCACCAGGTATTACAATATACCATATACTACAATATTACTTATACCTACAACATCTACAACATATAATAATCATAGAAAAATAAAAAACAAATATACGAAATTGTCAATTCTTAATCGTTTCAGCTTTTTTGGGTTTACCAATTATGGTACCACTTTATTGTCTTTGAGGTACCACTTTATAATCCTTTAGGTACCACTTTATTGTCTTTGAGGTACCACTTTATAATCTTTTAGGTACCACTTTATTGTCTTTGAGGTACCAATCTATAATCTTTGAGGTACCACTTTATTGTCAGTTACCGTACCTACACTATCTAAATTTCACTTTCAACTTTGTTTTTCGAATGTTAAGTTTACGGTTATATTTCTTTCTTTGATATTTTCAAATTTCAAATGTTTTTCCACTTTATTCAATAATAGTTTTTCCACCTTTATATTGTCAACTTTCTTTTCAGTTATTGGATCTCTTTCCGTTTGAAGTCTTTCATTTTTATTTTCTACTTATAATTTCCAATTTTACAGTCAGTCTTTATTTTCCAATTTACTATTTCTTTTCAGATCTATGTAGTACCACAGATACTACAATCATTTTTTTAGGTGTACCACACCGTTGGATTTAGTCGGTACCTAAGTACCAAGATTTATAAACCAGCTGCCTTAAATATTACAGCCACAGGACAATATAGAAGACATCCACAGGAAAAAAAAAGTCTTCATACGAAATATGTGTAGCTCCAAATGAAAAATCCGGCTCCAAAAAAAAACTGAAACGAGACAAAAAAAATAAACAAATTCTATCATGACATACATAATAAATAAATGAATTATATGAAGTAAAAATAAAATATAAGTTAAGCAATCATTCAGTAATCCTAACATGACAAAAAAAAGATAAATGAACTATATAAGTAATTAAAATATAATAAATTAAACAATTATTATCATTAAATCAAGTAAATTTTCTATCAATCAATTTTTAACATCAAAACAAAGCTTAATAAAATCAATCATTTAGAATTCAAAACTTTAAGTGCAAAAATTCAAATTCAAAAACTCGAACTATTTAAATTAAAAAAATTATAATAAGAAAAAAATTACAACCAAAAATAATACTTAATAGCTACCTGGCCAATGGTGTTGACCAGTTTTTTATTCGAACCTCTACTTCTAACTCTTCAGTCGACTACTGTTGAACAGACCTCCACCTCGGTTTAATGACGGTATACCACTCTACTGGACCTCAATACTGCAAATATCCACTACGTTAATACCCATAATAGAAATACAAGGTAATAAAGAAATAAAAAATATTAATAATAACCATAATAAGAATAATATTAATCACCATTAATTCAATTAATCATTAAAATAATAACAGATAAAAAAGGACCCTTACCAAAGAAGGATTCCAAATCCGAAAGAAATCCACGAAACCAATTCTCTTCGCTATGCTTCAATCAATAAACCATTACCATTCCACAACCACAAGACTGTACACAGTACACAGACTTTCCCTAAAAGCTTAGTTAATAATTTAAATACTCCCTACGGAAGAAAAAATAAATACATAAAAAATCAATTAATCACACTCATCTACAATCATTCACATTCATTTCATTCAAAAGTGAAAGAGTGATGGATGTCGCGAAACAAGGAATAAGAAGATAATAAAGACCTGTTGAAAGAACTACTAACTACTGAGGTCGTCAGAACACCCATCACTCACAGCAACACAATTATTCTCCCCCTTCATAACACCCTCATACATACATAATTAAAAATACCCAAAAAAATATAAATATGATACAAAAAAAAAGAAAAAAAAAGAAGAACTACCACTATGGGCAGCTCACCACATCCCTCCCACCTAAGTTTGTATCATATTTATCCCAACATTCATATCCATCTATAACGCCGTTGTCATCACCCAATCATACTCTTTTACAACTCCTCTACTCCTAGTACACGGCCTCTCAAACTCTATCACTTGTTCACTTTGTTTACTTTCAGCACCTTCCTCTCTTTCATCACTTACCTTCACTACTTCATTCGCACTTCCTTCCCTAGGTAATAGCTCAGACATTTCTGCAATCTCTTTCTCGATCTCTCTCATCATGGCATTCGCCTTTATAACATTCACTACTTCATCCAATTCCACACAAAATTTACTCAAATCATCCACTTCCATATGCACACTCCTATCTCTAATATTTCTCAATCCTGCTAACACACTCTCCCTTTCATCCAATGGAAACTTGCATACAGTATAAGTACTTTTTCTCAAACTCTGTTCGTTATTCCCATTGTCCCACCAAAAACCTGAAAAATACTCATCATTCTCATTGTCATCGTTAAACAACACCTTTAATTTGCTAACATTACCCGATATCCCTCTTTTACGCTTTTTCTTCGGTATTTCTTCCACCAACACTAACTCTTTCCCCTTTAACCATAAATCATCCACTATATCCCCATTCTCATTCAAATCATCCTCATTCACCAGAAACTTATATACAGGGTGAATCCTAAGATAACCAGGGGGTTCCCTCCACGGCCTGAATTGTACCTGATGGGCCCGAAACTCCTTCATACCACCATCGTTCTCACCCTCCAACACATAACTAACCCCATTAGACATAACCCTTTTTACAACATACGGCCCTTCAAACTTTTCTCTCATCTTACTTACGTTCAACCGACCTTTCTCAATCACTTCCTTCAAAACCTTATCCCCTACCTTAAAACTGGCAAACTTTTTAAACTTACCCTTTTCTTCCAAACGTCCCTATCTACCTTAGGTAACCCAAGCCTTGGGTTTTACACAACTTGCCAAAAATTCAACAAACATTACAAAGGAGACATTACCAGTTGCTCTTAATGCACAGTCATATTATAAGCCCACAACACTCTTCCTAACCAATACATCCCAAATCATTTCTCTCTTTTCAGCTCACCATTCGTAACATCTCACTTCAGCTGTCCGAATCGTTTCTCATCGATATGCCATTTAGAAACCCTGCCATGTACGGCGTCGTTCCACATTGTTTCAATGTCCCAATCACTCAACATTTGCTCAAACGCCTGCCCTACAAACTCCGGTCCATTATCACTCAACATTCGCTTCGGTTTACATACACACATTGGCAACAAAACTTCCCTTACCACCCTAGCCACATTCGCACTAGTCTTATTCTTCACCGGCACAGCATACGCAAACTTACTTTTGTGATCCACCATCACCACCATTCCTACATACCCACTCGCAGTCACTGGCAAAGAAACACAATCGATCACTACTAACTCAAAAGGTTCATTCATATCCATTCGCAACACAGGGGGTTTCACATACATTCTCTGATACTTTCCCTTCTGACACTCCTCACAAGTAGTTGATACATCATTCACTATCTTCCTTAACCAAGGATTAAACACTCGCTCTTTCATACATTCCCACAATTTAAACTTTCCCATGTGACCAAACCTACGGTGGATCACTAACGCCATCCCTACCGTTCCAACTACAGAAAACACCGGTACATACAAATCCTCCTCTCTTACTTTTCGAATATAATACACCACATTAGTACATACAACAAACCTTTTAGCAAACACCCTGAAATCCTCTATCAACTGGTCCCACCTGCACACTTCCTTACCCGACAAAATACATTTTCTCACCTCACAGACCATAGGACATTCCTCTTGCATTACCTCGATATCTTTCATGCTTAACAGTTCTTCATCCCCCACACCAACTCTCACCATTCCAACAAAATCAACAACACACACATTCTCCTTCTGCATTCTAACAATCTCACGACTTCCCTTCAGCAACCTTTCATTCCCTACATCTACGGACAACCTATTCACCCTCAAAAAGTCAATCCCAAACAAAAAACAATACGGCATTCGCTCCTCGTCCAGCACAACAAACCTATGTTCAACCTCCCCTAACGTTCCTATTTCTACCTTTAACAAAACCTCTTCAAAAGCGACAAAATCACCTGACCCAATCCCTTTGATCTTCACCTTTGTACTCCTCCTCTCTATCTGCCACGTTACTTGCTCAATCTCTCGTACCACAGACGCATTCACTAAAGAAATCTGAGCCCCAGTATCAATCAGTCCACAAAATACTCTCCCATTCACCTGCACTTTCACCTCCATTCTTCCACTTATCCCATGCTCGCAATACACAACCTCTTCAATTTCCCCTGGACAAATCATTTTCACATTCTCATCACACTCTACCAGACACTCCTCCAACTCTGTTTCCAACACATACTTCCTATCATAGCTCTTTTTCTCGATTACCCAATTGTAATGTACGCCACTTAAACACTGTAAATGAAGCTCGCCCACTTTTGCACCATTAACACCCTCACTCCTATACAAAACCGGTCTCTCCCCACCATAATGCACACATACAACTACCTTAAACAACTTACTCACAACAATCAGTACCTCTTGTACCGGAAGCACACCTACATTACACATAGCCTTTAATTCCTTCATAAAATATTTCACCTTCCTAATCCCTATCTGCTTGGGTTTCTTACACACCTCAATCATAACTTCCCTCCGCAATTCTTCTATACTCTCAGGCACTCTCGAAACCAACCTATCCCTAGCTAAATCCTGTAACCCATACAACACACTTTCGAACATAGAATCACCCCCACCCTGACTTTCTTTTCCCTTCATTAATCCCTTAGGTAAATAATCCGGGTCTATCACTACCTTTTCATTCATACTCTCACTCCCAGGCATTCTTGACATCAAATCAGCAATCTCATTCCTTTCACCCGGCACATACTCAACCACATAATCAAAATCACTCAAATCTTCCAAAGTTCTTGCAAGCCTACTATCAACTATCCTCATTCTCTGCAAATACACCAAGGGTTGGTGATCCGTTCGCACAACAAACTTAATCCCATACAAAAACGGACGCAACGACTTCAAACAAAATCTCAAAGCAGCCAACTCTCTTTCAATCGTGGAATACTTCCGCTCAGTCATACTAAACGCTTTCGAAACATACGCAATCACTCGTTTTCTTTCAATCCCATCAATCACTTGTTCTTGCATCAAACAACCTCCCATACAATACCCACTTGCATCCGTATAAACCTCCAAAGGTTTCGCATTCTCGCTATAATCCGGATAAGCCAGCTCTACATCCTTTGCAACTTCAGCTTTCAACTTTTCAAACGCTTCATTCATTTTATCATTCCACTTCACAATCGTACTCTTCTTTTTCCCAGTCCATTCAGTCAAAGGTTTCATTACTCCCGAACAATCTTTCATAAACTTCCTCCCAAACTCTACCAAACCCAAAAATCCTCTCAATTCTCTAACATTCCTCGGCTTTGGAAACTGCCGAACTTTCTCAATAAACTTTTCCGCTTTCTTTAAACCAGTCGCACACACCTTATGTCCCAAGAATTCAACCTCATCCGCAAACCACTCACACTTCTCAACTTTCACTTTTATACCTATCTCCTCTAACTTTTTCAACACATCATTCACTAACTTTAAATGCTCAGAGAAAGATTCATTCATCACTAATATATCGTCTATAAACACCATCACATTCTTACTGGGAAAATCATTCATAACCACATTCATCGCCCTCTGGAATGCTGCTAGAGCATTCGCTAACCCAAAAAGCTTCAAATTTCTAAACTGAAAAAAAAAAAAAAAAAAAAAAAAAAAAAAAAAAAAAAAAAAAAAAAAAAAAAAAAAAAAAAAAAAAAAAATTGCGCTTGGCAGTCGAAAAGGCAGTCACACACCTACTATCTTCTTCCACTGGCATCTGATAGTACCCACGCACCAGATCCATTTTCGTAAAAACTTTCATCCCATACATACTATACACGTACTCTGACACTACACACATAGGGAACCTATCTTTCACACGTCTTTTCATTCACCTACGATAATCAATGCATAACCTCAATCGTCCATCAGGCTTTCGCACAGGCACAATCGGACTATTCCACGGACTCTCACTCTCTTCCAACACACCTATTTGCTCTAACTCTTCACACTGCTCTTCAATCTCATTTGCAACGGGGGGAGGAAAGTGCCGAGGACGTTGATATATTGGGGTGTCATCCGCTAACACTATGCGAAACGCAGGCAATTTCGCATCCCCAAAATCATCATCGCCCTGACTCAGCGCTTTCCTCCTTTCCCATAACATTCGTAAAACCTTTTGTCTCCTTACCTCATTCAAACCTTCCGGTAATTTTACTTTATCTACCATTTCATCATACACCCAATCCTTTTTCTTCTCCATATCACCAGCAAATACACAGCATTCATTCTCTCTCGAATTCTCTAATACAAAAACAGAAAACAAACTACCAACTACATCACCAACCCTTATACCTCTCACTCTCTTCTTTTTCACATCAGGCACCTTCTGCATACATACCCTAGGATTATTCAAATCTATTATACCGTCAAAGACATGAAACCCTTTTCACCCTATACCTCGCATCATAACCATCCACCAGAAACATGCTATTCTGGTTTTCATCCACACCCACATTCGTATTCCAACCTACTTTCACACTTACCACTTTATCCGTCTTCAAGGACCTATCCTCTAAAGCAAACACTTCCACGCCTTTAACCAATTTCACATCTACCTTCCCTAAATCATTCACATACATCTGACATTTTCCCTCCTTATTCACCTTCTTCTCTATCATCCTTCTATCAGGATGAATAACTATCCCATTTGCACTCAAAAACTTATATCCCAATAACACATCATACTTTTCATTCCTACTATCAATCACATAAAACTCACTCTCCTCCATGCCTATTCCTCCTATCCTAACGCTCTCTCTAAATTTTACTTCCACAGGTACCAACACATTACTAATTCCTTTAATATGACCCTTACCGACTTCTTTCTGATCTTCCCTTATATGCATCCTATCATATGCTCCTTTATACACAACACTCACCATACACCCAGTATCAATCAAAGCACGAACCTCAATACCTCCACAATAAACCTTAATACTCATACATTCATTCACAGGACCAACTGAAAACACATCGACACTTACATCCCCTATCTGTGACAACCTAATCTCACCTGAGGGTTCACCAGCTGCAACCCTCAAGGCAACCCGTTTCCCGGAGTGTTTACCCTTACCTGATTATAGACCGTGTTCACCCCTTCCTCACTCACATTTACATTCCTATTCATACCAACAGCCTGACCACTAACCGGTTGAACGGGACCACTAACACCAGTACCAAGACCTAGCACACCAGGATTAAGCTGACCTACCCCGACTGGTTGCCTCACACTCCAACACATACCAGCCACATGCCCTATTTTCCCACATTTAGTACAAGTGTTTCTAGGGGACCCGCACATCCTAGAAAAATGCCCCTCGACACCACAATTCCCACATACCGGTTGCCTTGCTCTTACTCCCTGTGGACAATCACGCACCCAATGATCCACACCTCCACATCTCCTACACCCAGCCCTTTGCGGGTCCGTACAATTCATGGCCAAATGACCCACTTGCCCACAGCTAAAACAAGCACCAGTTGCCCATCTACATTCTGAAATCATATGACCCATCTTCCCACAACGAAAGCACTTCACATCCCTATTCGCACTCACATTTTCTTGGTTTCCACGACCTCTAATCCCTTGACCCTGATTATACCTTTGACCTTGGTTCCCTCTCACATTCACATTTCCACCAACTTGATGACCAGCAGCAAAATTACCCACACCTCCTGCATTCACCTGTCTTTCATCATCTCCAAAACCACCGTAAAAATCTTCCAAAAACTTCACCATTACTTCATAGGGGTTAGCTTTCAGTGCGTCCCTATACAATTTATACTGGGGTGGTTGTGACACCCTCTCACTTGCATTCATTCCCCTACCACTATACACTTCTCGTCGTTCATTCTCCTCTCGCTCTCCTTCAAACTCCCTATCTTCTACAATTTCCAGAACATCTTCCCAAGTCAATCGCTCTCCCGCCCATCTCATTTTCTCTTTCCTTCGCAAATTCACATATTCTGCCACCGAGGTCGGAACTGTCTCTAAAAACTTCTTCAACAATCTCTTATTCCTGTCCACATCATCATCCCCAAACTTCTTTCTCGCCAAGGTTTCCAATCGATGCGCATACATATCAATCCTTTCACTCTTTCCACGCCTAGCTTTATCAAAATCATTCACCTTTCTATACTTCACTCCCCCTTTCACTCTCACAACCTGGTCCATGATTCTCTGTTTAACCACTTCATACTTTGGCTCACCCACACTGACAGCCTTATAAAATTCCAACATTCGCCCCTCTAAAAATTCGCCCAACTCTTTCACCCAAAAGGCCTTATTCTCGTCAAACCTCTCCCTACAATAACCCTCATATTCCCTAAAGAACTCCTCAACCTCTTTTGTACCATACACATTAAATTTATTAATTTTTGGGATGTCCCGAATCAGCACACTTCTTTTCACTCTACGCTCAGATTCAGAACCAGATCCTGTCTTATTCCCCTCAAACACATTCACCTCACCTTCTGAACTACTATATAATGAATCTATACTTTTACTTTTCATTCTCCTTTCATGTCTTCTATTCTTAGAAGTCTTCTTCTTCTTTTTATCCTTTTTCTCAATCTTCCCATTCTTTTCATTTTTCTCAATCTTCCCATTCTTCTCAATCTTCCCATTCTTCTCATTTTTCCCATTCACCACCTTATTTACATCCTTCTCTTCATCCCCATCATCCTCACTCGCATAACTTAAATCATCATCCTGGTTCATCACTCTCTCATCCTTCTTTTCCACTTTCCCATTCCCTTTTACATTTCTTTTTACGTCTACTACCTTTGGAGTAGAGGTCACCCTTTGTTGGGTTCCATTCGTTCCGTTCCCTCCAATCCCATCAGCAAACCTTTTATTCATCATTTCCTCTATTTTCGCAGCCATTTTCTCCTCCATTCGTTTCTCTATCTCTTTCATTCCCTCTGATAGTTCTCTCACCTTCTCAATCAGTTCTTCATTCTCTCTTTCCTTTTTTCGCAAAGCTTCCTTATACCTTTCTACCTCCACCCTCAATTCCTCAACCGTAGCCATTTCTACACTATTATTACTACCTTACTACTTTCTACTATTACTACTTTACACTACGCCCATTCACCTATCCTTCGAGACAGCCCCACGTTGGGCGCCACAAATATGTAGCGGATTTTACTATAAGAAATAAAAGCCGGAGCTACAATAATTGAAATCAAGAAAGGCGTGAGGCTGTCTTTCAGGATTGATATTGGGGATAGAAAAAAAACAAGTAAACAACCCACATACACCTTAAATTTATTATACAAGAATATATAGAATCCAAATATTACTTAATAATAATTACAAAAAATTACACACAGTATCCTGATCTGATACCACCTACTACTTACTACAAAAAAAAATTACACACGTTATTCCAATACAAATAAACTACCGCACCTACTAGTTCCACCACCAGGTATTACAATATACCATATATTACAACCCACACCTATACCTACAACATCTACAACATATAATAATCATAGAAAAATAAAAAACAAATATACGAAATTGTCAATTCTTAATCGTTTCAGTTTTTTTTGGGTTTACCAATTATGGTACCACTTTATTGTCTTTGAGGTACCACTTTATAATCTTTTAGGTACCACTTTATTGTCTTTGAGGTACCACTTTATAATCTTTTAGGTACCACTTTATTGTCTTTGAGGTACCAATCTAAAATCTTTTAGGTAACACTTTATTGTCAGTTACCGTACCTACACTATTTAAATTTCACTTTCAACTTTGTTTTTCGAATGTTAAGTTTTCGGTTATATTTCTTTCTTTGATATTTTCAAATTTCCAATTTGTTTTTCCACTTTATTCAATAATCAATAATAGTTTTTCCCCTTTTATATTGTCAACTTTCTTTTCAGTTATTGGATCTCTTTCCGTTTGAAGTCTTTCATTTTATTATTTTCTACTTATAATTTCCAATTTTACAGTCAGTCTTTATTTTCCAATTTCCTATCTCTTTTCAAATCTATGTAGTACCACAGATACTACAATCATTTTCTAGGTGTTCCACACCGTTGGATTTAGTCGGTACCGAAGTACCAAGATTTATAAACCAGCTGCCTTAAAGATTACAGCCACAGGACAATATGGAAGACATCCACAGGAAAAAAAAAGTCGAAATACGAAATATATGTAGCTCCAAATGTAAAATCCGGCTCCAAAAAAAACTGGAACGAGACAAAAAAAATAAACAAATTCTATCATGACATACATAATAAATGAATGAAAATAATAAGGTAAATGAAAATAATAAGGTAAATGAAAATAATACAGAAATCCTAACATGACAAAAAAAAGATAAATGAACTATATAAGTAATTAAAATATAATAAATTAAACAATTATTATCATTAAATCAAGTAAATTTTCTATCAATCAATTTTTAACATCAAAACAAAGCTTAATAAAATCAATCATTTAGAATTCAAAACTTTAAGTGCAAAAATTCAAATTCAAAAACTCGAACTATTTAAATTAAAAAAATTATAATAAGAAAAAAATTACAACCAAAAATAATACTTAATAGCTACCTGGCCAATGGTGTTGACCAGTTTTTTATTCGAACCTCTACTTCTAACTCTTCAGTCGACTACTGTTGAACAGACCTCCACCTCGGTTTAATGACGGTATACCACTCTACTGGACCTCAATACTGCAAATATCCACTACGTTAATACCCATAATAGAAATACAAGGTAATAAAGAAATAAAAAATATTAATAATAACCATAATAAGAATAATATTAATCACCATTAATTCAATTAATCATTAAAATAATAACAGATAAAAAAGGACCCTTACCAAAGAAGGATTCCAAATCCGAAAGAAATCCACGAAACCAATTCTCTTCGCTATGCTTCAATCAATAAACCATTACCATTCCACAACCACAAGACTGTACACAGTACACAGACTTTCCCTAAAAGCTTAGTTAATAATTTAAATACTCCCTACGGAAGAAAAAATAAATACATAAAAAATCAATTAATCACACTCATCTACAATCATTCACATTTCATTTCATTCCCAAAAAGTTGAAAGAGTGTGGAAATGTCGCCGAAAACAAGGAATAGAAGATAATAAAAGACCTGTTGAAAGGAACTACTTACTACTAAGGTACGTCAGAACACCCATCACTCACAGCAACACAATTATTCTCCCCCTTCATAACACCCTTCATAACATACATAATTAAAAATGACCCAAAAAAATATAAATATGATACAAAAAAAAAGAAAAAAAAAGAAGAACTACCACTATGGGCAGCTCACCACAACAAGACCAAACCATCTCAACATACTTTTATTTATTTTCTCGTTTACCCCTTTCTTCACACCACACAACTCTTCCTCATTTTATCAATTCTTCTCACACCTAGCACCCATCTGAAACACATTGAACTTTAGATCTATACTCTTATTCCAGGACCATAGTCTCACTACTGTACAATAACACAGGTAACAACATACCCTCATGCATGCAAGACCCTAGCGCACTCCAGACTCAGTCCTTTTGCATTCACCAACGATTTAATTGCACCAGCCACCTTCCTGCCATTCACAACTTCCCTACTACACTCAGCATCACCGTTCCCTTTTCATCAACATTATATATATATATATATATATATATATATATATATTATATATATATTATAATATAATATAATATATATAAATATATATAATATTATATACCAGGTATATATATATATTATATATATATATATATATATAATTATTTTTTAATAATATATATATATATATATATATATATATATATATATATATATATATATATATATATATATATATAATATATATATATATATACTATATATATATATATCCTAAAATATTTAAACTCAGGGACAACTTGTTTCCAGCTGCTCACCATCTAACATAACTTCACTTTGAGGACTGGCCTCACTCACACCATAACTTTACTTCTTATCTACGTTTACTTTTCAAACCCCTCCTTTTTACCACACCCTGCCAAATCTCTCTTTACAAATCCTCTCAAACTTTTTCAGGAATTCGCCACAAAGACCAAAATTATCCACAGTATAATAAGGTAGTGCAGCCTCCACTCATCTCCTTTCTCATCATTCTAACACCATTTTCCTTGCCACCCCCATCTCTAACTCTTTCATAACCCCAATCCATATACAATTGAATAACCAAGGAGACATAACACAACCCTGTATCACTCCGCTATTAAATACATAAACCAATCCACCTTTGACACCATTTATCTTTACACACGCCTCACTATCCTCATAATACTTTTGATTCCATTCAGAAGCCTACCACCAACACATATATCACTAACACCTGCCATATAACTTTCCCTATTAACCCTATCATTACCCGCCTGTTGGCAAATCCATAAAAAACCTAAATACAATTTATCTTCTTCTTCCTCATTTTCCTCAATCATTTGTTTCACTGTTAAAGATTGATCCACACATCCTTCTACCACTCCTAAACGCACCTTGCTTTTCACCAATCAGTCTCTTCAGTCACTCGACCCACTTTTTCGACCAAAATACCGCGCATGTAGCATCCGCCACAGACACTCTAAGAAAAACAGCCCTATAATCTACAGTTCCCCTTATCTTCTTACCCTTATTATAAGGTACTATTACTTGCTCTCCTCTAATCCCTTTGGAACTATGCCTTCCATAAATGCTTTAGACAACAACTTCCAAATCCAATCAATCGACGATCTGGCGCCCCGTTCTTGACATTATTCACCAGTAATTTCATCTATACCTGCAGATTACCATTCTTTACTTTCTCACTCTACCCATTACCTCCTCCTGCTATAGCCTCATCGCGCCAAAAATGACCTATTCCTCACTTGCCACTCATCAAACCTATACACACATTCACATATCACTATAATATTATGCAGATTTTGAAGTGTTCTTTCTACACTCCCTTCACATCCATATCAGTTACAAAAGCACATCCCTATTCATTATTCTAAGGCAGTTCCCCTTTATTCCATCAAACCCCGCTTTCTTTCAGGAAGAGCCCTAGCCCTGTAAGTCCTCATTTCAACCTCCATCCAAACCATTTACTTCTTCTTTTCTCCTCATGCACCTTTAGTATTTCTTTTTTTCCTCCGTTTTATTATTCCAAGCATTTTTTCTTGAAACTCATCATTGCTTTTAGTACATTCAACACGCTTCTTTACTTTTAACCGCTTGCATCACCTTCTTCATTCCCACCCACTCACTGTTAACCATCTACTTCCTAACTTTAAGCTCATCACATTACTTTCTTTTGCACTGCTAACAATTACTTCCTCCATTTGCTCTGTTCAGTTTCAACGTTCACATTCAAATGATTTATTGCGAGCGCTCTTATATACTATCCTTAACTACCTGTTCACTTATACTCTCGACTCATTATCCCACTTGCTTCCGTATCACCTTCCTCTCCGTCCATCCAAGCCTCCTCTAACTTAATTTTGCATAGAACAAACAATAATGATCCGATAAATCCCATTCCTAAAACCCCTCACTGAATTTTAACATCCAAACACATACTTTAACATCTTCTTCACCAACACAAAATAATCATACTTTTCACTTCGATACCATCTCTACCTACACCAATTCTAGTGTACTTTATGGATACTCTTGTAGTCTTGTGGTTTTAATATAATAGATTACTTTACACACACACCTCTCTCCTCACAGAAATCAATCACCTCCTACCATTCTCATTTCTCAGGGGATTTACCCCAAAACCACCTGTATCCATCCCTTTTTTAGAGCACCTATCCAAACCATTCAGTCCCCCAAACACTATTTCAATCTGAAGCTGCCTTACTCACCCCATCCAAAACATCATTCATGTTATCCCAGAAAATCGCTACTCTTCCAAACGCCCGCAATGGACCATACGTCACAACCCACACAACCTTGACCTTTCAAAACTTAAATTTAACCAGAATTCTAGGACTAACGCACACAAAGTCTACCATAGCTCTGTACACAAGTCAACTCATCAAAATTGCAACTCCTTCTCTCATTCCTTTCCCACACCAGCCACACACAACATTTCACACCACACCACTCATTTTCACCGTTTCTTTCATCTTTTGTTTCAGTCACAGCGAGCAAATCAAATTTGCCCATTTTAAATACATCCATCACCTGTCTTCTCTTCTCCTCAACATTTATCCACATTCCATGTACCTATACGATTCATACAATTTCGCCGAAATTAGAAGGCCGTGTTTACGGCGATCACGAACATCTCCGGGCATGCATCAGGCATTTCTACAAAAAGAAGTAGTGGAGCCAACCCAGCTACACTCTTCCCATCCCTTCACACACGCATAGGACAACGATGGTCAACTCCCTAAAAAGATGTATTATTATTATTATTATTATATTATTATTATTATTATTATTATTATGATATTATTATTATTATTAGAGTTATTATTATTATTATATCTCCTCTCTTTGTGTCAGGGCTTCCTCTCTGGCTGGCAGTCATGTTGGGCGAGAGGATGCTCGTGCGCCAAGGCTTCGAATGTCAAAACCGTCCTGGCCGGTGGTCTTCCATCTTGTAGGAAGAGTCGCCTCCTGGAGGTGGTACTGGCTCGATTGCGTCTTGGTCATACAAATCTCGCCCATGGATTTCTTATGTCGCGGGGGGTTCCCCCGACATGCCCATTTTGCTCCTCCAGTTGTCCTCTCACTGTCGTTCATCTCTTTTTGGATTGCGCTGCCATCTCGACCCTTCGAAGCAAGTTCTCCTGACGTGCTAACTATATCTCTTCAGCATCGCCTTCAGCACATCTTGTCCGAATCATCTCATTTTCATAGTGATCGTATTATTGCCTTCCTCTTGGAACTAAACACCTTGTATAAGATCTAACCGTCTCAGCCTTGGTCCTCTTTCGTTTCGTTAGGGGTTTTCCCTGTCGTTAATTTGCTAACACGGTCTAGCCGCATTCTTGTGTGCTGTGGAGATTCCTGTACATCCACTCAAAAAAAAACAAAAAATATTTTATTATTATTATTATTATTATTATTATTATTATTATTATTATTATTATTATTATTATTATTATTATTATTATTATTATTATTTATTATTATTGAGTTCTTTGATACATAAATCGAAAATATGGGGAAAAACGTTACATAACAAGCTCTAAAGAATGAAAAAATACTTTAAGGTTTCTATGTAATTTGTTGAAGTTACAGTTGTGTCCTTGAGGAATTTGTAAATTATGACAAAATATCAGACGCAAAGTTTTTAATATATATATGTTAATGGTAATGGCATAATGGAAAAATCATTCCAGCAAATTGAAAATTAAAGTAAAATTTGAAAGGGTAATTCTAAATGTGCTTATCTTAATATTGATGTTAGAAGCATGTATTTTTCTTACAATAATTAAATGACTTTATAACTGATCTGTGTTGTATTTGAATGCTATCTTAAAGTTGTATTGAAATTAATTCTTCACTAGTTTTAAAATTCAGTACTTTTATTACTTTCCTTTTTTTTTTATTTATTATTATTATTTTATTTTTTATTACAGGTTATTTACTTATAATAAGGGATAGATTGTTGATTATTTTTTTAATGTGAAATATTTTGTATAATTTTTAGAGCAGGGCAGGTGGTTTGGATAAAGATGGAGTTTCATTTGCACCTATTTCCACTTTCCTTTCTTTTCGGAAAAAAATATTTAAAAGGATTTTAACTCTTCGTAAAAATCCTTTACATGCCAAAAAAGACTGGACAAAAATAAAATTTGTTAAAAACTCTCCATCAGTACAAATTTCTTGTTCACCTTCAACAAGCGTAAGCTCTTCAGCCATAAACGAAAGAAACAATACTTCTTTAAAAGTTGTTAAAGATTCTTCTTTAAAGGAAACCAAAGCATTACAACTTATTTCATTGAAGAGGAAAAACTCTGATAAGATTTTGACCCAAAATTCTTCCAAAAAAATTTGCACTCCTGCTGAAAAGATAAAACTTGCAGCAGATAGTGGGGCTAAGAAAGAGACTGTAACGAGAAGCTCTAAAGGTACTTCGAAAACACCCAATTTAAAAACTGATATTAAGGAAGCCAAAGTCACTGGAGATGAAACACAAATGCAGATAGTGAGTAAAGCACAAATCTTTCCTAAACATTTGACATTAACGCAAGCCAAACCTATAACTTCAGGAGTAAAAACTTCAAGTGAAACTGTTGCTTCAAAATTAATAAGTGAATCAAATAAAACGGAGAAAATTGTTCAAAATATTCAGGGTATCAAAGGTCAAAAGAGTTTGTTATTGAAAAATTCAGTACCGGGTACTCCAAACTCTAAAGCTGGTGACGAAACTACTACTACTTCAAAATCAATAAGTGTACCACTTAAATCTCAAAAAGTAAATACAAATGGTGCAAAAATTGCACAGAAAGCTGAAGATAAAAAACAGAAACTGCAGCTCATAAGGAAGAAATTAGTAATTATTAAGTCAAAAGGTGTTGTTAAATCCACTACCGTGAAATCAAAAATTGAAACAAAAAAAACAGAGAAGTCAAAACCACAAATGGAGAAAATTGCCCAGAATACTGGAGATGTGAATAAAGAACAAAAGCAAGCTTTGAGTAAATTGAAACCTGTTATCAAAAATTTGTCTTTGGACAAATCGGAATCTGGGATTTAAATTGCCCAGAAGACTGCAGATGAGATTACTGCTTCAAGCTTTGAGTAAATTGAAACCTGTTATCAAAAATTTGTCTTTGGACAAATCGGAATCTGGGATTTCAAACTCAAAAACTATAGTTGAAAATTCTGCTCTAAAATCTGTATCAGATAAATCAAAGATGACAATAGAAGGAAAGTTCAACTATGAAAAAATTGTTTGGGATGAAGATAATAATTCTAAAAATGAAGATTCAAATGATGGTGCCCTTGACACCCTTGGCGTTCAGGTATTATTATTATTATTATTATTATTATTATTATTATTATTATTATTATTATTATTATTATTATTATTATTATTATTAGTAGTAGTAGTAGTAGTAGTAGTAGCAGTAGTAGTATACTCATCACCATCTCCTACATAATTGCATGGTGGTCCCTAGTTGTAACTCACTCCAGCCATGAATTTGGCTGGAGGCTGGTTTTTTATAATCCAACCTAAATTTTTGACTCCTGTCAGAGGTAAGATATCTGGCAAGCTGAAGCAGTCATGCTTATTATCCCAACTTCTGTTAACAAGTTTATATATATATATATATATATATATATATATATATATATATATATATATATATATATATATATATATATATATATATATATATATATATATATATATATATACTATATACATATATATATATATAAATATATATATTTATGTATATATATATATATATATATATATATATATATATATATATATATATATATATTTTCATTACAAATGCTTATAAACATACCCACTCTATTAGTTTACAAGCATATCCACTAATTATCTTAAATTTAGGAATCTTAAGAAACATATCTTCGAGACCTTGCAAGAAAATGCTTATGGTCCTCTCCACATAGTGTCTTCATTGAGAGTATGTTTAACCAACTTAGTCCTGACCTCTCTCTCTTCAAATCTAGCCACCCTGCTACCTTGTTAAAGGCATCATTCCTGTCTCATTCCGCAGTTAACAGTGAATTTGCTCTCAGGTGCTTAGACGGCTCTAAAGCAGGGGGACAGTGTGGAGTGCCTCTGCTGCCTCTCTGACCGCAACCTCTCCCATACCTTCCTCCCTCATTACCGCAGAATTAATGGCTATAACGATTGCCCTTTCTCTAATGCTATTCCTTAACCAAGACCACGCTTATGTCATTTATTCAGATTCGCTCAGCTCGCTCCAGGTGCTTAAAACCCCTTATTCTAAAAACGCAATGAGATCTGATGTATACAACAATTTCTTCGGCTGCTCTACTCCCGTAAGAAACAAATCATGCTATGTTGGACCTCTCTGTAGGGTAACTGACAATGAAATCGCGTTATTGAGGCCAAATTGGCCACCTTTTTTTTTTCTTTCTGTATGTACCTCCGGATGCCATTCGACAAGGCCGCCTTCCAGCAACTGATTACTATCCTC
Organism: Trachelipus rathkii; assembly: GCA_015478945.1. NCBI lineage: Eukaryota > Metazoa > Arthropoda > Malacostraca > Isopoda > Trachelipodidae > Trachelipus > Trachelipus rathkii. The sequence continues at coordinate 72,166 of JABUQX010015525.1, read as the reverse complement.
TTCGACAAGGCTTTCGGTCTTATTGGCATGAGTGGACGAAGTAGTCAGCAGGGAAGCAAACTTGCAGCCATCAAAGCGAGTGGTGAGTAGTCTTCCTCCCACTGACGAAAGCGCTTACGCGAGGTGATACTTGCAGGCCTCCGTATTAGCCACACCAATATCACCCACAATATGTCACGGGACCCCCATCCCATTTGCAAATTTTGCCGTCGCCATACCCCGCAATCTGTTCGCCATATCTTCATTGATTGTCCCCAACTGGACCCCATTCGCCATTGTCATTTTCCTACTTTATGATCCATAACACATTCTAAAAGGTTATTCCATATTTAATCTTAATCTTCCCACTTTAGCAGTTTATTTTCTTCTATCTTCAAGAAATGAACATTCTTTACAATATTTGATTGTTATATAATATTATGACTATATAATATAAGGATATATATTTTATTTAGTTTTTTTTTGTTATTTATTTATTTTTGACTGAAAATTCATTTCGCCATTTAAATTTTCTTCAACATTTAAAATATGTATAAGCCAGGACCCATCCATGGAGTTGATTATTCAACCCAGTGTGGCCGCTTCTCTGCGAGCTGTGGTGGGTCCTGTACATTGACTCAAAAAATATTATTATTATTATTATTATTATTATTATTATTATTATTATTATTATTTATTATTTATTATTTATTATTTATTATTTATTATTTATTATTTATTATTTATTATTTATTATTTATTATTTATTATTATTATTATTATTATTATTATTATTATTATTATTATTATTATTATTATTATTATTATTATTATTATTATTATTATTATTATTATTATTATTATTATTATTATTTTTTTTTTTTTTTTTTTAGAAATTCTTAGTTTCTTATTTTGATTTAAAAAAAAAAACTGGAACTTGTGTCTTCCATAGGACTCCAATTTTGAATTACATTTTTGGTTGGTAACCCTGAGATATATATGAGAAACAAAAATAAAATATCTATTATTCTTTATTAAATGTATATTATTTACAGAAAGACAAAGTTTTCCAACTTAATAAACTTCACCTCTAACATTTTTTTGGTTTGTCATTTTTAATGAAAGATATTTTATTTTATAATAGAAAAGGCTAATATCCCTTAAAATAGATATGAAAAAATCTGTTTTTTTTTTTTCTGATGCCAAATATATTCACATAAATAAGACTCAAGCATGTGTCTATGTGTACCACACTGTTTTTTGTTTCGTCCTTTCAATAGCATCCATGTTTTTTCAGTTGTTTATCTTTTATAAACTAAAGAAACCTAACCTTGATAGAGATTGTCTATTCATTTGATTAATTAACCTAACCTAACCTGAACTAACCAAAACAAGCTAACGTAACCTAATCTAACCTACACATATAGGTACCTATCCTATTCCGTACGTTCGATAATAATAATAATAATAATAATAATAATAATAATAATAATAATAATAATAATAATATGTTACATCCATTTTGTTAATTTAAAAAACTTGACTTGCAAAATACACCCACATTCAATGAAGTAGAAAATCTTGCTAAAATATTATTGAAATTATGTGAAGCGCAAAAAGCTATAATAGGTTATTGCCAACTTAAAAAATTAAATACAAAGTAGATCACTATGGAAAACACAAGCACCATAAAATTTAAAAGATATTATTACATTTGAGAGTGTATTTTCTAATTTTAAGAAGAAAATTGCTGAAGTGTCTTCACCATCATCAAACATTAGATCTCTTCGCCCAACCAGAAGTAAGACTAATATCACAGGTGATAAAAATAACCTTGGCAAAGTAAAAAACAAAAATGAATCTTCACAACCTAATTCTGACCTCAAGTTGAAAAATGAGTTAACAAAGGAGTTGAAGGAAAAACAATTGCTAATTCAGAATATGTTAAAGTTCCCTGGTAAGATTATTATTATTATTATTATTATTATTATTATTATTATTATTATTATTGTGCTGTGTGTGTGTGTGTGTAATACAGGACACTCCTTCATGCTTGCATTAGAGAGATAAAATTGATGGAGACCAAAAGGCATATGACTGCGTATTATGTTATAAAAATACTCAGAACCAACTTGGAAGGAATAATTTTCTAGCGACAAAGCGCATTTGCTCCAAAGTATTGGTATGTATTATATGTAAGTATGTATATGTATATAATATATATATATATATATATATATATATATATATATATATATATATATATATATATATATATATATATATATATATATATATATATATATATATATATATATATTTAAATAAATAAATAAATAAATAAATAAATAAATATATATCTCGCTATATACCATTGACAGTATATAAATATATAATAACAACATATATATATATAGATATATATGTATATACTATATATATATATGTATTATATATATATATATATATATATATATAATTGACGTTTGAAATATGTATGTTCCAGGACCGCGCCCATGGTGTTGATTTTTTCTGGCTGCTTTGTGAGCCGTGGTGGGTCCTGTACACTGTCAAAGAAAATATATATATATATATATATATATATATATATATATATATATATATATATATATATATATATATATATATATATATATATATCTTCACATAGTATACTGTATATATATAAATATATATATATATATACATACCTTCCCTCCCCAAGACTGGGGGTAAGGTGCATAGTATGCGCTGGCAACATGACACAAGTCGAAAAGAAAGCCCAGCCTTACCGCCCTCTTTATACCCTTTAGTGAGAACTCACGCCTTGATCAGAAAATCCTCCCTGAGAACTTCATGGGACCGCGACGGACCCTCACTATGGCATCTTGTCAATGTAGGGTTCATCCCTTGGCCCAGGTGGGCCACAACCATACCCCCTCACAAAACCTCTCTATTCACTCAGACTATACACATTTTGCCTCTCCCAAACTCACATTCCTCTCCTCCAGGCATTCCTTTACTGACTCAATCCACTTTTTCTTCGATCTCCCAGCTGGTTGATTCCCAGCATATTCACCACTATACATCCGCTTAACCAACTGACTATCATCCATCCTTTCCACATGACCAAACCATCTCAATGTACTTTCATTTCATAGGTTTTGATTTATCTCCAATTTTATTCTTACTTTCATCAACGATCTCCTCAGCTGCACTTCTAACTCTGTTCACTTTTATGCCGATGACTCAGCTCTCCATTCTTCCACACATTTCAAATCTGCTCCCTCTTTTACATCTAGAGTTGCCTCTCGTCTTTAGCTTTCCGATTTTATTCTTGCAGACCTGAATTGGATTTCCCGGTGGGGCCGTCGCAACGTTGTGAAATTCAGTTCTTTAAAAACCCAACTCCTTCACATCTCCTTCTTAAAAACACCTACAAACTTTCCTATCCCCTTCGACAGCTATAACGTCTCACCCGTTAACAACATTAACATTCTTGGACTGAACATAAATAGTGAATTGTCCTGGAGCCCCATATCACATCGGTTGTTAAAACGACCTCAAAGAAACTGGGAATTCCGTTCAGATTGCGTGAATATTTTTCTTCTACTCAGTTACTCCAATTATATAAGGGTCTTAACCGCCCTTGTATAGAGTACTGTTTTAACATTTGGGGTAGTTTTTGTGCCACTCTTTTGGATGAGGTTGAGGCTAAGGCTAAGAGACTTATAAACTGCTTCCTACTTTCTGGCTCCCTTGACCCTCTTTCAATGCAACGTGACATTGGTGCTCTTTCTCTTTTCTATAGGTATTACAACGGTCGGTTCTCGAGGGAATTGACCTCTCTCATTCCTCCACCACTGCGTCGCCCTCGTAACACAAGATGTGCCTTGCTCCCTCATAAATATTGTGTGAATATTGGAGACTCAAGGCTCGTTCTTTCCAGTCACTTCTGTTTTGTGGAAGTCCTTTCCTTCATCTGTTTTTTCTGCTGTATTCAATCTTACTCTCTTTAAGGCCCACGTCTGCGCCCACCTTAGGGAATTGCGTTAGTCAAGGGTTTGGGTGGGTTTTTTAGTTTCCGTCTTTTTTGTTTTGTCCTCATGTTTAAAAAAAAAATAGTATACAATTCTTAGGCGTAACTTCCCACAAAATTTAAAACTTTAAATTAATTGCTTTAGCTTTAAAAATCACTCGAAAAATAATACTTTCAGCAATTTTGATATAAAAATTTATGGAGAAGGAAGATTTTAAGAAGCAAAGTTTCAATTTACTTAAATTATACCTTACAATGTGCTTTGACATCACAATATTTTAGAATTTGTCCTATGAATTACCAGAGCCCAGATAATGAATTTAAAGCTAACCCATATAAATGCCAAAGAAATGACCTACCTATTGGTACAAAAATAGACTCTGTTGAAACCATTGGAAATATTTCTTTTTTGTTGCTTTGAGCTATCAACATTAAGGTTAACAGTTTGAAAAATATTACTTTTATTGATGTTCGAACGGCCAGCTTTGGACCACTTCATTTGTCTTGCCTCTATTATTATTATTATTATTATTATTATTATTATTATTATTATTATTATTATTATTATTATGTATCTATTATTATTATTATTATTATTATTATTATTATTATTATTATTATTATTATTATTATTATTATTATTATTATTATTATTATTATTATTATTATTATTATTATCATTATTATTATTATTATTATTATTATTAGTAGTAGTAGTAGTAGTAGTAGTAGTAAGTGTTATTATTGTTAATGGTTAAAATAAAAGTTATTTTCTTTTACCCATCCTCTTTTTGCAAATACCATCTTACATATTTTTCTCTTCATCTTGAAAAGCAATTTGCTTTTACCGGATAATAAAGAAGCTTTGTAAAGAATGCTCCCGACAGTCAATTTCAAATTGGGGCCAGATAAACATGGATTGTTTCAATGCCTCAAAAACTCAGCGACGTGGAGTCCAGGTTCGAATCCCGCTGATGGAGAGTAAAATCTCCTTTGACTCATTCAGTTCAAATTCTTTATAGTGATTCAAACCTTTCTTTGTCCTTAATATTTGTTTCTATTTCCTTTTCTAATGATTTTTAATGAAAATATCTCATTGCTTCTCTCACTTAACAAGTTTGAAACAAGTTTGGTATTGTGAAATGCCTTCAGAAAGTCACAATTCCTTTTTAAAATAAATTAAAATTTTAAATTAAAAACTAAAAATTATCTAATTATTTAGTTCAGGTTAAAATAGATTTAAAATTTAAATTAAAAAACAAAATTTATTTATTTAACTTTATTTATTTTTTCCCTTTAAGGGATTGGTTAATCCAAAATGTGTTGAATTCTGTTCCAAGAACAAAACTAGGGATGAAATTGAAGCAGTTTTAAAAGTAAGTATAAAATAAGAATTATTATTATTATTATTATTATTATTATTATTATTATTATTATTATTATTATTATTATTATTATTATTATTATTATTATTATTAGTTAGCAAAATTGGAGAAAAGTTCTCATAGCATTTTTGATAATGTAGTTTGTTTCAATAGTTGTTTCCATCTGCGTTTGAAGTAATGACTACCTATAGAATATTGATTAAGTTTGTGGGGAAATCAGAGCTGAGTATTATTGGAACAAGTATCTGAGTTTAAATATTTGGGATATATGTTGGATGAAAAGGAATGAATGATGCAGAATGTAGTAGGAAAGTTGTAAATTGTAGGAAAGGTGGCTGGTGCAATTAAATCGTTTGTGGATGTGAGGGGACTAAGCCTTGAGTGTGCTAGGGTTTTGCATGAGGGTACGTTGTTACCTGTGTTAATGTATAGTAGTGAAACTATGATCAGGAATAAGAGGTATAGATCTAAGGAGCAAAGTGTTTAGATGGGCAATCTTAGGGGCGTGTTTGGTGTGAGAAGAATTGATAAAAAGAGGAATGAACACTTTAGGGAGTTGTGTGGTGTGAAGATATCGTAAATGACAGAATAAACGAAAGTACATTAACGAGTTCTCACTTAAGGGTATAAAGGGAACGATAAAGGGGCACTTTCTTTTCCACTTGCGTCATGTTCTTCTACTACTTTTCTGTTTTGGTGTACGCTACACATCTCACCCCTAGTCTGGAGATAGGAGGTAGATGATGATAATTAAAAATAATATACAGAATAAGCATATTGGAATTGGGAAGTAAAGTGTTTGATCCGCAAGCAAATAGGTAGGGTTAACTTGTCCTAAGAAAATTGGAAAATAATAGTGAAAAATTATTATTTAAAAAAAAGTAATAAGTAAAAAGTTTTCTTTTAACAATTTGTTGGAGTTTGTTATAGGCTGCTCGAGAAAGTGGTAAATTAAGACAGGAATTTAGATGAAATGCATTAAATTTATGTTGATGACACATTGGTTTAAAGGAAAATAAAATCCAATAAAAGGAAAATTTAGGTTACATCTTAATGAAATTCTAATCCTACCTTAGTGGGCTTCTATTAATTAATATTAATGTTTGGATCACATTCTTGGGTTGGAGTAATTAAGTGATTATCTGTGCCATATGTTTAAATAAGTTACTTTTTAAGGATAGATAGTTAATTGTATTTTTAATGTAAAAATTCCATACAATTTTCAGAGAAGAGCAGGTCATTTAGACAAGAATGTAGTTTCATTTGCATCATTTTCCACTTTTCTTGATGTTCGAAAGGAAATATGTAATAGAATATTATCAATTCATGATAAATTGGCAAATACATCTGTGAAGGCAATAGCCAGAAGAATTTCAACACCAGTTCAAAACTTTAGAGGAACACATCCTTGTTTACCTTTAGTAAATGTAATCTCCTTAGCTAAAAACACAGGTAGTAAGCCTTTTATAGCCGATGTTGAAGATTCATTGAACAGAAAAAACTCTCTTAATAAAGAAATTACAACTGCAAAACAAATTTGCACTAGTACTGAAAGAAAAAATAAATCCTGCAAATGATAGTGGTGTTAACAAGGAATCTGTAGCAGATGACTGCAAAGGCACTACTAAAACACAAAAGTTAAAAACTAAAATAGAAGAAATCAAAAACACTGGAGTTAAAAGACAAATGCAAACCTTGAGTAAATCACAAATCTCACCCAAAAATTTGTCATTAACTCTGTCTAAACTCAGGAGTTTAGTTAAAAAACCTGCAAATGACACTGCTGCCGCAAAACTAATTAGTGAATCAGGTAAAACTGAGGAAATTGTTCAGAATACTCCTGGTAGTAAAATTCAAAGACAAATTATCAATAAATCTGAATCCTTATCAAAGAGTTTGTTATTGAAGAAATCAGAACCTGATACTTCAGACTCAAAGACTAAAGGTGAAACTAATACTACTTCAAGATTACCAAGTAAGCGTAAGAAAGAAAATACAAATGCTGTAAAAATTGTTCAGAAAGCTCAAGATAAAAAACAGGATCCAAAGCCTCCACTAAAAAATAAATTAATAAAATCAAAAGTAGTGAGTGGGTCTTCCATTGTGAAATCAACAAGTGGACTAAATAAAACAGGAAAGTCAAAGTTACAGATTGGGGAAATTACCCAGAATATTGGAGATGTGAATAAAGAACAAAAGCAAGACTTATATTTGGGCAAATCCGAATCAAGTCCTTCAAACTCAAAAACTGCAGTCAAAATTTCTACTTCAAATTCTGAACCAGAAACAAAAAAAAGGAAAGAAGATAATTTTGAGGACGAAGATTCAGATGATGGGACCCTTGACTTTAAGGTATTTTTATTATTATTATTATTTTCCAAAATGATAATATTAAGCATGTAATTCTTGGAAATTACAATTTACGTTAGTCAAACTCACGTCATTCGTTAAGTTTTGGATTATTATTATTATTATTATTATTATTATTATTATTATTATTATTATTATTATTATTATTATTATTATTATTATTATTATTATTATTATTATTATTATTATTATTAGTAGTAGTAGTAGTAGTAGTGGTATTTTACTATCCCTGTGCATGGGGGATAGAGAATTCCACAATGTACCTTTCTGGGTATCGTAAGAGGCAACTAAGAAGACAATGGTATCTGGGTTTGGGTCCCGCTACGTCTTATACCCCAAGAATGCTCGGTATGCCTCTGATTTTTGGTGCATGTTTGCATACCTTAGCCCCAATTCTGGGGCAGAGGGGCAGCTCCAGCTGATGATAATAATAATGATTATTATTTTACAAGAGATTTTATTTAAAAAATAATTCTTTTAAAACGAGACATCCTGGAAGGAGTAAAGATGAAAATTTGAACCCTTAAATTTGGTTGTATTATACTGTTTTGAAATTGCTATAGAAATATATTAAATCTTCATTTAAGTTATTTTACTTTGTAATCTGTGCTCACCGAATGGATAGAGAGTTGAGATGGAGTGAAATTTGTTTTCTCTTAGTTCTTTGTATCACATGTGGCCAAAAATGATAACAGAGTGGTCTTCATTAATTATATTTTTATGGAATGATAAGCTATTATTTCTGTTTGCAAATATTAGAGGATTGGGATAATTGAAACATAATGGAGCTGAGAATAATGAAGTTGTAACTTGGTAAAAACATGCATTTTATTAAAAATTACTTAGAGAAATTGATTTAGCGAGTTTTATCATTTAATTTTTGTATTAAAAAATTATGTAACTTGTATAGAATAAAGTTATTTGGTAAGTTGAGTTGTTTAGATATGTTGGATTTAGATACGATGGGTTTCCTGAGAGGAAAGAGATTGATGAGTTGAGTGAGTGTGCATAGGTAAGAAGTGGTTGATTAAGAGGTGTATAAGGTGTGTATAATAATTGTGTACACAGTTTTGCTTTTCTGAAATCCTAGATAAGTGATTACAGGCCAGCGGAGTCCGCGTTCTAAGATAGCGAAGTGTAAGTGCGTAAATGTGTATATACAGATGAGTAGCTAAAAATAGAAGAGAAAGTAGAAAGGAACTGTTTGATAAGGGAGTGTTGTAAGTTGTAAATACTTCGAGTTATTGTGTGTGCAATAATTCATTTTGCTTTTTAAGGGGTTAAATAATATAAAGTACTGATATTGCCTATTTTAAAACAATAGTTAGTCCTAAACTAATCAGTAGTATCAGAACATATATCTGAAAATAAATGAAGGAAAAGAAAGCCAAAATACAAATAGTGTAGAAATCTTGAGGAAGAAAAGCTCCTACGAGTATCCCGCAATTTCAGGGAATAATGAAGATTTTGAGAATTGGAGAGAATGAATTGTACATTGACTGTTGGTAATATAGGATGAATTGAAATTTTAAGCTGTGGAAGTAAGAATAGCGTTGCAATGTAATGCTTATGAAGCTGTCAAGGACATTAAAAGAAAAGAACTTGCTACAAAAACTGGGATAAAAATTATTTTTGAAAGATTATATATACCATGTATATGAAAAGATCAGGATTGAAAAATAAAAAAAAAAAATGAAATTTTTTAAAATAGAAAAGAAATGTAAAGTAAATGAGAGATTATATTTTGTTATCTTAAGTTAGCTAAAGTGTGAAGCTGTAGGAGAGGCTTTTATTAATTACGCGAAACTAAGTTGAATAGTATGGAAACAACATATTGATTTAGAGGCTTCTTCTAGTCTTGAACTGTGAAAAAATGTATTTGAAAGAATTTTTCAGGAAACTATCAAATAGAAGTCGGTAGTTGGTAGTGAAGGAAGAAAAATAGATGGATGAAGGGAATAATCAGAGAGCATATTTGAAAACTAATATGCAAAAGTTTGAGTAAATATTTTGAATATAGTTTTGTTGCAAACTTGTCACAAAACTTCAATAAAATGAAGAATTGCTGTTATTGGTCACATTAATGTTTAGAAAACTGGAAGAATAAAAATAAAAATTTCAATGAAGAAGTAACAGGTGAAAGTTTTATATGCCGATTATAGACATGAAGAAAATATTAAATTGAAGGAAATTGATAAAATACTAGAGATGGTTGACAGCTTCCGAGGTAAGCAATGAATAAAATTCAAATGAAAATGGAGAGGATGTTTATGTTTGGAGGAAGTTAATATACAGATAGTGAAGTGGTACTGCACATACTTCATGCATGATGGGGCTGAAAACCGTTGAGATGAGAATATAGATTATAAAAGGAGGATTGCCTTTGTTGATAGGACTGAAGAAATGCTATGGAAAACATGGTTTTAGTTATGGTCTTTTTATTGTAGAAAAAGAAAGAAATATTTTACAAATGGTTACGAAAATAATTTGAGTAATTTTTATAAAAAGTTAGAAATCAAAAGAAGTGTGGATAAGTATAAATAAAAACCAGTAAAATTACACCTACAATTTGGTGATTGGAGTTATGATAAAATTTTGGAATTTAGAGCATAGTTGAAATATTGAAAAAAAATTTAAGAAGATTTCTAAAGGATTTGTGATGACTGTCTTGTGTACAAAAGAAATAATAGAAATCCAATGATGCCAATACTGAGTTTTCAAATAGTATATAAATTTAACGAAGTGGCAGTGATAGACTTCGAGTGAAATAGAGGGAAGAAAATTTCTAGTTGTGATGGATATAGCTACAAACATTGTCCAATCTGCATGGATAAAGAAGGAAGCACCAGAAGTAAATGTGAAAAAGCTGATACAAAAATGAGTTAGTATTTTTGGAGCTTCTGAGGAATTTTTCTCCAATAATGGATTAGAATTCTAAAATGAAGAAGTCAAGACATAAACTGGGGTGTTTTGGTATTGAAATAAAAAGCATCATTCTTTGGAAAATGGTGTGGACAATGAAGGAAAAACGAGAATACTAAGTGAAGAGGATATAATAGACTGGGAAATTGATTATTATTGTAAAGTAAGTACTGGTGGTAAGATTTTAGCCAAATCAACTAGCATTTTGGAAATATATACAATTTATATATATATATATATATATTATATATATATATTTATATATAATATTATAATATCATTATATATATATGATATATAATAATTATAATATACTATATATGTATATATATTATAGATATATATATTATATATATATTAACAGAATTACGAACGAGTGATTTGGATCACACTTCTTCACCATAGATGACGCCGGGTTCCCCCTCCCATAAGGAATGGTGACAGCGGTGTTGATCTACCTCTGATAAAATGAAGATATACAGAAACTAAGGGAGAGGAAGAGGATTGAAAGATGAAGATAATTAATTTTGAAAAACAAGAAGAATATGTAAAGTAGAATCATTATTTATTTGACAATGGTTCACATACTAGTTTTATTGGGGCTTGGAGGGATGCGCAAATTCCTCCTAGTATTGTTGGTTCTTATCACTATGACATACCCCCGTGGTATATATATATTATATTATATATTATATATACTATAATATATATATATTTATATATATATATATATATATATATAATTATATTATATATATATATATACAAAATATATAATATAATTAATTATATAATATATATATATATATATATATATACTATATATATATAATATATATATAATAATATGATATAGTGTACGATAATTATATATATATATATAATTATACCGGTATATATTATATATATATATTATATATATATATATAATATTATATAAATAGTTATAATGATTTATAGATATATATATATATAATATATATATATATTATTATATATATAATATATATATATTTGTGGGAGAGGCTGGAGGCCTACATTAGAATCCACCAGAGTTAGGCAGTTTAAACCACAGATAGTTTAATCAAGGGCTGACATTGATTCACCACTTTTGAACAAGGACAGGGTCCATTATTGGGCTCGGGCTGAGCCCAATTTTCAACCTCCCCCTAAAAATGAACATAAAACTTGGAATTATCAGCCGATTTTGACCCTATAAACACCAAACTGTAGCTTTTTTTGCCCTCTAAAACGTAGTTTTCGAGTGTTTTTCTGTGTCTATAGTCATTCTTTCAGAATTTTCAATTTTTCAAAACCCATGTTTTTGACATTTGTTGCATCAACTTCTAGAATTTTTTTCGAAATGACTTCAAACTTGAAATAAGCATAGATGGGTCCATTACCTACTATAGTCATATTTATTTTTTTTCGATTTTTTGAGTTTTGTGCTCAGCGTTGTCCAATTTCCAAATCTACTTTTTATTTTAAAAGGAAAAATTGCGATAATTTTTTTCCTGTTCGTGCATAGTGGATGAAATTTTCAGGGCATATGTAGTCGGAAGATATGCACATTTTTTGCTTAGATAACTTCTTTGTATATGCATTAGTTTTGGATTTGTTCTTGGAACAAATTTAAAAAAAAAAAAAGTTGGAAATTTGTAAAAAAATTTCTTTTGAGTATACAAAAAAATTATCTAAGTAAAAAAGATGCATCTTGCCCAACCCTGAAAATTTGAAGTTGATCGGATGAGTAGAAAAAATAAATATATCAATTTTTCACTTTTCCAAAAATTCAAATGTTTGAAAAGGTGAAATATTGATTTTTTTTTTTTTATACTTCTTCCGATCAAAATCAAATTTTCAGGGCTTGTAACGTCGGGCGAAATGCATCTTTTTTACTCAGATAATTTTTTTTGTATACTCAAAAGAAAATTTTTTAAAAATTTCCAATATCTTTTTTTTTAAATTTGTTCCAAGAACAAATCCAAAACTAATGCATATACAAAGAAATTATATAAGTAAAAAATGTACATCTTCAAGGTATATTGCCCTGAAAATTTCATCCACTACGCACGAACAGGAAAAAATTATCGCAATTTTTAATTTTAAAATCCAAAAAAAGTGGGTTTGAAAATTGGACAATGTTGAGCACAAAACTCAAAAAATCGAAAAAAACAAATGTGACTATTGTAGGTAATGGACCCATCTATGCATATTTCAAGTTTGAAGTCATTTCGAAAAAAATTCTGGAAGTTGATATGACAAATGTCAAAAACATTGGTTTTGAAAAATTGAAAATTCTGAAAGAATGACTACGACACAGAAAAACACCAGAAAACCACGTTTTAGAGGGCAAAAAAAGCTACAGTTTGGTGTTTATAGGGTCAAAATCGGCTGATAATTCCGAATTTTATATTCAATTTTTAGGGGGGTGAAAATTGGGCGTAGCACGAGCCCAATATTGGATCTTCCCCTGAAAGTGTAAGTCATAGGAAGCGGGGAAAATATACGATGAAAGTGTGTGCCAGACTTTATAATAAGTGTGCATGTTAGAACGAATATAGTTGTAAAGCTTTCTGCTTCATCTTTTAAAGAAGAGCTGTGTGAATGCAACCACTCCAGATATGTAATATATACTTCATACAAGGGCAAATAATGCCTCTTACAGAGCAAGTAACTGGGGCAGTGTGAAGAATTTTGAAGACTCAGAACACATAACCTCTTAGAAAGAGAAATAAATGTTATTTCTAAAAAAAAAGGTCTTGAGAAAAGGAAATATTAAGAATATTTAGAAAAGGGAAAGGTTGGAGTTGTTTTCAAAGATTGTTTTAGGTTTGTGGAAGATTTTGTCAAGTAGATAAATGAAGGAATGAGTTTTTGAGGCATTAAAAATCATGTTTTCACTCCTCCAATTAGAAGTGCAAGAAAAATCAGAGGTCAGTTGTTTCAAGGCTCCCCTACTAGCCCTACTACTACTACTTTTTTGTGGGATGTCTTTCAAAATGGAAGAAATAATAAAGGGTGGAATTGTCTGCATGTGAATGAATAGGTGATGAAGTAGCAGAGAAAAATTCATTGATGAATAGTAGAAAAAAAAAGTTGGGGATAGAACCGAACCCTGAGAAACTCAAATATTAATATATTTAAGCAATGAACGGTAACCGTCTACAACTGCTCGTTTTATTGACTGGGTAATATAATAGACAGAATGATAGATACTAAAAGAGGAAAGTTCGGAAAAATCAGAAAAAAAAGAAAAGGGAAAGATCAACTGTATATCGTTCAGTGCGAAAGTCATACTGTCAATCAGAGATAAGATTAGAAGAATTAAATTTTTGTTAAGGTGGACTCAAAAACTTTGGTAAGAACAGAGGTTAAATGAGATATGATGGTAGTTAGATAATTGAGAAGGGTTCCATTTTTAATACAGACCGAATGAATACACGCTTCCAGCAGATCCTAACATACGATACTAGCATATCTGAGATGGAATTTGAATTGAAAGTCGGTATGATAGAAGAAAATATGAAGGTAATGAGATGTATATGAAACAATACGAGTAACTGTATTAAAAGAACCTTGATGAAGGAATGGAGAGAACATAGGTATAAGAAACATAAATCGTTGGTAAGGTTTATTATAAAATAAAGAATGAAAAGTGTTGAGGGGACCAGTGAAGGTAATTTAAATAATTAGAAAGACTATTATAGTGCGACATGATGTCACCATACTGGAAATTACAAGAGTATATATATAAGAATAAAAAATATTAACATAGAAAAGAAGAAAGAAGAATTGAGTAGTTTGAAAGAAAACCTAAAGTCAGTAATGAAATAATAATATAGAGAGTGGAAAGTAGTACAGTTGAAAGGGACAAAAGAGAGGATTAGGAAGGTAAGGAGGAAATGAAGGAAGGCAATGAATGGAGAGACTAAGAAGAGTAAAGTAGAGGACATATCAAAAAAAGAGGAGGAAGGTGAGGAAAATTGGAAAGAGGTTGTAAACTTGTAATGGTAGAAAACATTTGAAAAGATGGAGAATAAATAATTAATAAAAATACTAATGGAAAGATAGTTTGCCAAGGCAAGGTACAATCTCAAAAGCACAAGTTTTAAGAACCACAGGAGGGATACCTTATAAACCAGTGTTTCTCAATTGCCGGTCCATGGCCTGGACTGGGCTTAAAGAAATTTGATCAGTCCACAGAAATAGCCTATGATGCACTCCAGGAATATATTCCAAAAGTTACAGATATTCGAGAAATGAATTTGTGGATTACCAATCGACCCATAGAGTAAATTAAAAAAAGTTTAGTTAACAAAGAAAGAGAATGTCTTTTGGAACAAAGTTCAAACTCATCATTTAGAGAAAATTTTGAAACAATGAATGCAAATTACTTTTAGACCAAAAATTGGGAACAAATATCCAAGTCTTCATAAAGAAAAAGTAAAGATTGTACTACTATTTGAAACAACTTATTTGTGAGTATCAGAATTCTCAACAGTGTCAATTATGAAGTTGTTTACCTATAGGTGCACCTCTTCACTCGGCTTTAGTGAATTTGTAAACAAACATTTATGTAATTGCTGGAAAAGAGCAACAATCAAATTTAGTATGTTTATTTCCTTATTATAATATACATACTATATAAGCTACGATGTAAAGCATCATGAATATATTATATTCAAATAAAGAATGATTTATGTTCCTAAATATGTCGATAATGAATGTATTATATTCAAGTAAAATATCACTTATGTTCTTACAATATGTTTTTGTACCTTTTATATTGCTGGAGCATAAAATATTATCTGATATTTAACTGGTGTTTGATAGACTTAACATTGAGAAATGCTGATCTAGACCATTTGCCATTTTAGCGTTAAGCCCAGGGAGAGAGTGAAGGAATTACGATGTTAGGCATTAAGGAGTTGGAGGTATGTGAAGGAGGAGGAATAGCTCCAGAATCGTCTATAGTGTAATTTGAGCAAAGAATGAAGCAGAGTTTAGCTTTAGCAGGAGGTAGAACATTGGTAGTGCCATCAGAAAAGATGAAAGGAGGGAGAAGCAAAGTTAAAATTGACATTGTCTGTGAAATGCTAGAAAGTGTGTGAACAAGAAAGATTATCGCATTTTCCATGGAGAAAGGATTCGTGGTGTCACAGAGATTGGGATTAGGATTGTACTGAAACTGGATTTTTCAGTTTTAGCTGGAATCATAAAATTCTGGCTAGAGCTGGAATTTTTTATCTATCTACCTTATATCTCTGCATTATATATATATATATATATATATATATATATATATATTATATATAATATATATATATATATATATTATATATATATATATATATATATATATATATATATATATATATATATATAATATATATATTATTATATATAAACTATACTATACTATATTCGCCCACAAATCTGCCCACCACCACGTACTACCTGCCCCACATTATAGTCCGTACAGACCACTACCCAGGCTCTCAATAATCCAACGTCTCTGACATGTACTGAATACTCCACATAAAACCACCAGCGCTAATGCACTACAGTACGCGTGGATAACACACAGCTACATACTAATGTCCGCTAATAAGAGTATCTACGACGCAGCGTAAAGTCGCACTGACGCAACGCGCAAGCTACCGGCACTAGCTACTCACGAATTCACCGTACTATATACCGCCTATAATAATATATCTATAATTATATTATTATACTACTATCGGCGTAAGCATACTCATATCATAAGCTACACTAATACATGCCGTCCTCATCATCCGTGACGGCGGCAGCGATCTCAATAATATACTACGACAATCCTACATTATACCCTCTCGACTTGACGCATGCTACGATATCATATGCTCTAGCCACAGCACCTGATAGTGCGAAGAGCTCCGCGTGCATACTCTGCGAATCCAAGCACTTCACTCTCTAGTGTACCAAGTCACCAAGGTCTACTCAATGACCCGACCAGCGCAGTACCGCTATACACACAGACATACTATATATTATATAATAATATTATATATATATATATATATATATATATATAATATATTATATTTTATTCTATATTATAGATCTACCTATATATTATATATATATATATATATATATATAAAGAATTTAAAAGAATGTTTCTTTCCAAACGGTAATATGCATCATAAGAAGCAACTAAAGGGACAGGAGGAGGGAATAGCATTCTCAAAGCAATGAGATTATCTCTCATTGGACATTTGAGGTGTGGGGTACATCACATGATACTCCAGTGCCCAATGGTTCACTCCTCTCGCACTCATATCCACACACATCTCACACAGGAGTAGACTCTGTATCACATACAGACCATAAAACATTACTACTATTACAGACATCATCATTTTTTCATATATTTCTGTGCAACTAATAGGACAGTGGTAGTTGGATTTGGGACCAGCTACCACTTATATACTACAGTTCCCCTTACCTCCCATACCCTTATATAAGGGTACCATTACTAATCTCCTCCAATTCTTCAGAACTATACCCTCCATAAAGACTTTGTTGCATAACTTCCATATCCAATCAATCACTTCTCGCCTCCATTCTTGACCATTTCACCAATAATTACATCTAAACCTGTGGATTTACCATTCTTCAACTTTCGCACTCTACTTATTGCCTCCTTCTTACTAATTATCTCATCCCCAAAAACCTATTTCTTCTTACACCATCAAATTCACATACATTCACTAGCACCTCATCATTACTGCCATTGTCATGCAGATTTTCAAAGTGTTCCCTCCACTCTCTGCACTTCATCAGTCACGAAAGTACCATCCATATTCATTATTCTATGAAGATTTCTCTTGGTCTCTTCTTAACCTTCTGCATTTCCTTTCAGAAAAGCTTCCTGTTCCCTTGTAAGTTCCCATTCATTCTCCTTCCAAACTATTCATTTACCTCTTCTTTTTTTCCCCTCCTACGAATGCAACTTTTAGTCTTCCTTTTTTCCTTCTTTTATATTTCCTTTCTTTTGAGACGTCATCATTTTCTTTTATCAAATTTAACCATGCCTCTTTTTTACTTTTAATTGCTTACATAACCTCTTCATTCCACCACTCACTATTGATATTCTTACTTCATACTTTAGCACATTCACATACTTCTCTTGCACTACAAGAAAGGTTTCCTTCATTTGTGTCCAGATTTGTTCAGTTTCATCTTGTTCACATTCAATTGATTTATTTACAAGTGCTCTCGCATACTTTTCCTTATAACCTTGTTCACCTAATTTCTCATCTTAATTCTTCTCATTTCCTTCTTTATCTCTTTCCTCTCCATCCATGCAATATGAACTTAATCTTACATAAAACATCTTGTATTCCCATCCTCAAACGTCTCACTGATTTAACATCCATCATATACTTCAACATCTTCAACATCTTCACCAACACACAATCAGTCATACTTTTCACTTCAATACCATTCCTTCCTACACCAACTCTTGCATACTTATGAATACTCTTGTGCTTGAAGAATGTATTACTTAACACACACACCTCTCTCCTTATAAAAATCAATCACCTTATTACCATTCTCATTTTCCCCTGTACCCCAAAGGCACCTGTTATACCTTCACTTTTTTAATTGCATATTCAACCATTCAAGTCACCCAACACAATCAGTCTGAAGCCCCTACTCACCACATTCAAAACATCATTTAACATCACTCTCTTCAACATCACCCTCAATGGACAATATGTTACAACCACACACACCTTGACCTTCTGAAACTCAAGTTTAACCATTAGAATTCTGTTACTCACGCAAACAAAATTCACCAATAGCTTTGTGCAACAAGTCACTCATCAGAATCGCTACTCCTTGTGTCTCCCTCACATTCCTCTCCACTTCAGCACACAGGCATTTAACCCCCCCCCCCACACCACTCGTCTTCACCGCTTCCTTTCATCTTTGTTTAAGTCACAACAAGCAAATCACTTTCCCCTCTCTAAATACATCCATCACCTCTCCCCCCCCCCATATATTCCTCTAACATTCCATGTACCCAAACGATTCATACAATTTCGCGAAAGATACAAGGTTACTTACGGCGGACACGACCAGGCCTGAGGCATGCATGAGCATTTCTAGTGAAGAGATAAGTGGTAGTGGGTCTCCAACCCAACTACCACTCTAGTTTTAGTTGACTCCTATAACATGTAAACCATACACTGTGGGTGGTATTTTTTCTCCCCCCCGATACAGAGGGATATGTGAAAAAAAAATGTTGTCTGTAATATCAGTAGTGTTTTAGGTTCCGTAAGAAGAGTGTGGATATGAATGCAAGAGGGGGTAAACCATTGGGCACTGGAGTGTCATGGGATGTACCCTACACTTCAAATGCCCAATGGGAGGCAATCTCATCATTTAGAGAGCGCTTTTTTCCTTCATATATATATAATATATATATATATATATATATATATATTATTATATTCTTCAAACATATAAAGGTTTAAATATATGGTATATATACATACTTATATATACTATATATATATAATATATATATATATCATAATATATATATATATATATATATATATATATATATATATATATATATACATTATACTTATTATATATATATTTATATATATACATATATTTACATATATGTATCTCCTGTGTATATATTATTATATATATAATAATATTATATATATATAATATATATATATTATATTATATATATATATATATATATATTTTGTGGCTGTAGGTAGGGTAGGTCTTTTGTCGCACACCTTTTTTGAAATGATTGTTTTACTTATTTTGTTGATGAAATAGAGCTTGACTAATTAAAAAGTTATCACTATGGTATAGATGTAGTGGTTTCTAACTGGATGAATCATTGGTTGACTAAAAGAAGACAATGTACTTCTTAATGGTTATATTAAATCACCATGGAAGCTGATGAATAGTGTTGTTTCTCATGATTCTGTGATCTGTACACTTTTATCTTAATCTATGTATAGGATATAGATGAGGAAATAAAAAATTGGGTTTCTGAGTTTCTGATGATGTTAAATTTGTTGCTTCTGCTGGGAATCTTGAGGACTGCATTAAAGCTGGGCTGATAAATGGCAAATGAATTTCAATTAAAAAAGTGTAGTGTACTTTACACTGACAAATCTAACATGGGTTTTAATTATGACATAAATAGGAATTGGCTGGAGACTGGGTCAAAGAAAAGGAATTTTGTTTGCTTATTAGCAACTTGAAATTGTCACAACAATGTTGAATTTATAGAGGTAACAAAATGATTGGAATTATAATCCGTTATGTTATTTACACAAGTAAGAAAATAATTATCCAACCTTTAAATAGTTATTAGACAGGTGAATACTGCAGAAGTTTGAACCACTTACCTAAGAAAATACATTTTATTGCATGCTTGAGGGAGTACAGCGTAGAGCTACAAGAATGATGTGGTTTTGCAAATAAGAGTTATAAGATGAGATTGATGGAAATGGACATGTTTTCAATGGAAAGGAAGTTTGTATGGGATATAATTCATTTCTATTGAGAAGAGCAAGTTCTTCATACAAAACCATGATTAAAGTACTTGAGAGCATAATAGGTAAATAAAAAATAATTATTTTGTCAGATCAAATTCCATCAACAAATAAGTGATTCATGTTTAAATTAGCTGTTTCAGGATGTGATAGCTAATTGGGTACTTACAACTTTAAAATATATTGGTTAGGTAGGCATAAAAATGGCTTGAGTATTTTATAGTTAATATGCATTGTTAGTCTTTTTATTTTTTCAATGGGACCTGGTTTTGAGCAGCAGTTGTCTTGTAAACTAAAAAATAAAAATAAAGTTACGGTACATATTTGAATTTATTGTGAGTTAGCGGTTGTGATTGGCCATTGTGTTCAACTTTAATTATTTTCCTCTCAACTCAATTTTAAATTCTTGTACTATGGGGTAGAATAATAGTGGTCGCAAAAATAATTTATTTGAAAAAAATTAACATTTATTGATAAAAGAAATGTTCGCATCTATGAACTGTAGATGTTAAGAAGTACTATTCAGAAAGGAAATAAATTCAAGTTCGGAACCTGAACCATAATAATATTTTAAATTCTGGCCGTATTGGAAATCTGGTGCACCTCTAATCTGGATGATATGTAAGAGAGAGGAATTCGGGAGATTTAAGAAAAGATATGGATGATCAATAAAAATACTTGAACATAATTATTAACTGAAGATCTGTGAACTTTTGAAAATGTAATGGAGACATTTAGTTTTGTTTGGAAAAGTAAGGAAATATTATTTTCATAATAATTGATAAAATGAGTACGATAATACCGTCAAAATCTTGCTTCTGGCATATAATAAATATCTCCAATTTGGTGTTTTAAGATTAACTGAAGTTTATTTGTTTGAATGGAGTGAATGAAACAAGTAAATTTATATTTTTTTGTAGTTTGGAACTAAATGGTAAATGGTTATTAATTAAATTTTGAAATAAATTTACAATAATTGTTTTTTATTTTTATATTTACAACAGAATTTAAATAAGCTTGAGAAAGAGATTAATGAAATCTATAAAAAGGAAATAAGCGAGTTGGTAAGTATATAAAAAAAATATTTTTATTTGTTTCAGTAATTTTCTAATTTATAGCTTGTGATGCTAAATTTTTCATGTTCATTTTTAGGTTGAACTTCAGAAGAATAGACGTCCAAATAAAGTGATCATCGTCACAGATGAACGAGATGTGTTCACAGAAGGTGAAGTTTACAGCAATAATTATCAATATAAAGTTTTCAAAAGGATGAATTTGGACTTTGATAATTTGAATAAATATTTGATTCAAGATCCAGACTTTGGAAGTGGTGTACTTTAATTTTATGTTCAGAAGAGCAAAAGAGTAAAGTAAATCCTGCGTGTTTAAAAACTCAGTGCACTACCCCTTGCAAATTTCTTGATAATACAAATTATGACATCGATCTTATAAAAAAAGCGATACATGTTCACAAATTGATTTTAAAACTTACCAAAAATGACACAGCAATTTTCTCCAGAATCCTCCCATCATCACCAAATTATTTTAATAACTTGTCATATCAGCAGAGAAAATGCTCGAGAATACATGAATCAGCTCCACCTCCACAGTGTTCAGCAGTATTTGATAAGTATAAACTCTGTTTATATGATACATTCACCAAGCTTCATTCAAAATTGCTTGGATTTACTCCTCTAAATTTGGAAGATGGTTTTGAGGAACATTCAATCATCCCAAGAGTGTATTTTAATTTTGCAGCCAACGGTTATCATTTTACTGATGTGTTTGCTTCCAATAGAAAATTGGCCTTACTGAAAAAATGTGATAAATTAATGAAAAAACTTTTACAATCGTTAAATTTGGGGCAAGATAAGAAGATAGTAAATAAACTTGACGAGAGTGTGAAAAACGTTATTCATTCAAGTAAACTTCTTGGAACAAATTCTTCTATGAATGAGCAAAATTATGAGGTGAGAAATAGGTTTATTCATATTATTATTTTTGAGTTTAATATTTTTTAAAGTGTTTTACAGATGATTAAGTTACGTGCATTCTCTTGCTAGAGGCATATGAACCCAACTGTTATTTAGTTTTATTCTTGGTAAGATTGTTAAAGGTTTTGCTTCAAAGCGAGTCATATCTGGTATATATATATATATATATATATATATATATATATATATATATATATATATTATATATATAATATATAGCTAATATATATATATATATATATATAATATATATATTATATATATATATATATATATATATATATATATATATATATATATATATATAATATTATATATATATATATATATATATTATATATATATATATATATATATTATACTTATATATATCATATATATATATATATATATATATATATATATATATATATGAGAGTAAGTCACGGAAAAATTATTGTTTTGCGGTATACTATGAAATTTGGTATATTTAAATGCTGTACTGGTCATAATTTGTTGTACAGCATTTAATTCAGCATGCTCTATAACAAAATAGAAAGTATTAATTCAGACATTTATCTTTAGATTCGCATATTCTGTGAAAGTAACCTGTAGTTGATTACTGGTTAGAATAATTTGTTATTAATGATTTAAAACAATTTGATTTAAAATCTTAAAGTGGTGAAGAGTTGAGATTTTATGATAGATCTAAAGAGAACAGTGAATGAGATCATTATCATTATCATAACATAAAAATATACTCTCTAATTAATAGTACCATATAGCTTTTCGAATGCAATGTGAAAACGAGTTCTAGATAAAAAATGCGTTTTTGTGGATTGGAAATGGGTTGAAACTCTGTACTTTAGTATTAACTAAGAAAGTAATATTATGAAGTGTTGATTCTTTATATCTTATTATTATTATGAACAGAACTCTCTCTGCAAATGTTTTAGTATTAAAATTGTCTATGATTTTATCATGAAAATCATTTCATATCTTAAACCTGATGTTGAGGTTCGAATGAATGAATGAGTTATTAAGATAAGCTATTGGCCTTATTATTATTATTATTTGACAAAAACGTTAATTTTCCCCTTCTTTCTCTGTGACTTTTCTTTTATGTATATCCTGTTGCTGCTTCTGACTTGCCATTTTCATTTTTTGCTGCTAGCTTACAATATTTATTGTTGGTTGCAACCTTTCAGCTGCACTTCCTTACTGATATTAGCCATAAGTATTAGTAATTGTCTTAACCTTTGATAAAAGTGACTATAACCTACAACATGGTTGTTTTAAGCCAAAGTTATCATTCAAGCATTCTAGTTGATTTTTATAGTTTGACTTGAAAGTTGTTGAAAAGGAAAATTCTTTGCATTTTTATTCAGTTTATTTTCAAGTCACTGTTTCAGTAAGCGAAATGACATACCAGTATGTAATGTAGTAGCTACATATTGTTAGGTAGTTGTGAAATGTACTTAATGTTCTTTCTATATATTAGTTACCACCAAAAATTACATAACCTTCAGTTTGATGTCTAAAAACTACTTACTGTATATTTCCAATTATTTCTTTTGGTGTACCTGACATTTTGGAAACCCTAGTTTACATATCAAATCAGTCCACTGAGCTTTTAGTATACAGATACTTGTAATTGTTCTCCATCAACCTGGATTTGTACTTTGTGATTGATGGTTGACTATTGAATGTGTTTTATGTGTGTTATATATTTTTGTTTGTTTTACTTATTTAT
This sequence comes from Trachelipus rathkii, assembly GCA_015478945.1. Lineage (NCBI taxonomy): Eukaryota > Metazoa > Arthropoda > Malacostraca > Isopoda > Trachelipodidae > Trachelipus > Trachelipus rathkii. The sequence goes on along the minus strand of JABUQX010015525.1, from coordinate 48,158 downwards.
TTTTTTAAACGTATCACCACTCACAGTCAAAGGCTCAAAGCCCTATTCAAGGAGTGAGAAACGAAACTTGAATGTATGTTATATGGGTTCTAACCATATGACTGGAAGTAAATGCTTGAGGTGATAGATGTCTCTTTTATGAAATATTATGACACATATACCTACTAGTCGACCTAGTTAATCATCAGGTATCTCATAGCTACATGAGTGGTTACCTCTGCTAGTTAACAGTATGATCATCAAAGTTAAAAGGAACATTTCTTAATATTCCTATTTAAAAAAATATTTCTTTGTTGGTTTTTGGTCCATTTGTGTATGTTATTGTTTTAAAGAGTAATGCTCAAATACTTTTTGTGATGTGACTGTGGTTAATACTAGTTTTTGTATCAGCGTTTGTAGGAAAAATCTTAAAGAGCAAGTTTTAATGTTAGCCAAAAGGTTTTTAAAATTTACTTAAATTTTCTTACGATGTTTAACATTAGATAAGTTTATTTATGCCAGGTTTGTATTATAATATTTTATTTAGTATATATTGTTTAGAGTGTATTCTAGCTGAAGTACATGTAAAGTTAGAGAATTAGTTATATCCTGAGTGATTTGCAGATGGGAAGTTTTTGACAATAAGCTAATGAAAGATTTAGGAAAGTAATTCAGTAAGTTTTTTATTTTTTGAAAGATTGCCAAACTGAAAGTTGCTAGATTGATTTATACTAAATAGTATCTCATTAAATTTAAACCTATAATATAATTTTTTTTTGTTTTTGTAAATGATTGGAATCTTAATAAAATGCATCATTATTGCATTTAGTATTGGGTTTATTCTGGAGCTTTCTAAAGATTTTATATTGTAATTGAATCTTTATTTTATACATTATTGATTTTCCCATAAGCATCTTTTAACTTTTTTTTTATGCTTGTTATATACTCAAGAGCGAAACTATTATTGCATTTTTATCCACTGACTATGCGTTTCATGCATTTTTCAAAGTTATTATTTATGAAAAAAATTAATTAATATAATAATTTTTTATTGTTTTTTTTTCCTTTTCAGTCGAAATGTGAAGCAACCACCAAACCAGCTACCAAAGCAGTTGATTCAGGTGTAAAGAAAAGCTCAGGGTATGTAATATTTTCATTTTGCTTATTTCAGTAATATTGAAAAAAAAAAAAATTAATTGCAACCTGCCAAAGTAAATTGTTATTTATATCTGTATAAAAGCTTAATTAGTAAGGTTCACATTTTAACTTTTCAGTAAATACCTTTATATAATATATTAATATATTATAATATATATAAAAATAATATATATATATATATATATATATATATATATATATATATATATATATATATATATATATATACATTATATAAATATATAATATATTATATAATTAATATATATTAATAATATTAAAATATATATATTATTTTAATATATAATAATTATATATAATATATATAAATATATATATAATTAGTATATATATATATTAAATTATTATATATTAATTATATTAAATATAATATTATTTATTAAATTATAATATATATAATTATAAATAACATAATATAAATATCATAATATATATATATAATATTATTATAATAATATAATAATATATTAAATAGTTAAATAATTTATAATATATATATATATATATTAAATTATCATATAAATTAATAATTAAATATATTAATTATATTAATAAAATATTATATATATATATATATAATATGTAAGTAGGAGCCCAAGCTTTTGAAAATAGATCTGGTAGATGTTTTAAGACCTGTTAGGGGTCCATAGACACCTACCCTCAGAAATGTCGATCGATGGTGTCTGTGTATAGACTATATATATATAAATATATATATATATATAAAATATAATCAATTCACTTTCTATATTATTCTTATATGCCTAACATACTGTGCTACGTAAAGTTTGATGTATAATATATATATAGGTTATATATATGTGGTAGTTCAAACAAATACGATATATATAATGTATATATATATCTTCGGTGTCGCGAACAAAGAGCAATTCTTATCGCGATGTATGTATTAATGACACACTAGCCATCTCTTAAGAATCACACCCCTACACTCTTGTTTAATAATTATATAATGTCATACTACTTAACTCACCCAAAACTATCCTTATAAATCAAAATTATAACACAATTATTTTATGGTATCAGCCGAATAAACAGTTCTGACGATTAACAAACCTTCGCCAGTGCAATCCTAAACACAATATGACCCAATTGTTGTGCTTTAGCACTATAATAAATAATATCTAATACTATATCTATCGATTTGTGCGAGTGAGAAATTTAGGTAAAGTCACTGTAATATTAGTGATCGTTAATAGACGGAGTTAGATATTTATTTCGAGGTAAACACATCGTATTTAATCTGACACCTACGGAACTTTACAGCCTCTTGGGCAGTAGACTAGCCCCTACACAGGTAGCGACTGCCGGTATACCACCCCATGCTCGTCTGTGCGACCCGTATGCCTTTTGATCCTGCGTCCTGTAGCTGTGTTAACGTATGTGTGATGCTATCCATTTACTGCTCATGCATTACTTTCTAGTATTGAAGATATATCTTATAATCAAATATAAGTTAAACGTATTCTTATTATCTAACCACGGCAGTGTATACTGAACAGAAGCTAAAGATGCTATCGATTATATCGTGTAATGTATTTACGTTTTAAACATTTAAGCCTAGAATGGAACGAGATGTCAAAGCTGTTTTCACAATTTTTTTGGCGTATAGACATTTGTAGCCTGCAGTAGTAGTATTCAACCAAGATATATTAGTCCACCTATATCTATGAGATTAAGTAAATATGGTTGAAGCTAAGTTAGACGATGGCGTTCAGTACCTATGCTTAGTTCAGAACGGAACACACTAGTAGTTTGCTAGGGTAGCAGTAGAGATAAGCATAGCTCATATACCGCGTAATATATGTCAGTACCCATCCAAGTCTGCTTCGCCCTAGTAGTTGTAGCCAGAGTTGTAGTTTTACCCGTTCTAGACAGTAGATAGATTATGTAGTTGCGAGTAGTTAGTGGAGTAACTACCAAAGTGTACCGTTATTCCCGGTTCTTCCAGTCTAGTAGTTTCGTACTAGTGCATAGTTCTGATATGTGAGTATTTAGTAGTATGTAATCTTTTTATCTTTAGTTATATAATATTCAGATTTTCATATTCTTGAACAGTACCTTCGATTTTGTTTTTATGTTAGAATAGTAGAAAACATCAGAGTGATTTTATTACTATTAAATAATTATTAAATCACCAAAAATTCTAAGTCAATCATTAGTACATTTATATTTCACTAAAGCTTAAACACGACTTATAATGTGAACATCTAATAAAAGCTTTAGTCCACTAAACAATTCGAATCACTAAAGCTAGATTTAAAAACTAATCTTATTTCGTATCTGTGAATAACATCTTACCCTGATTTGGCTCATTCATCCAATCGAGCAGTAAGGATATTATTGGTAATGGAATCCTTATAACATAGATTAGGTAATAGTAAGAAGAATTTAATAATAGTAAAATAAAAATTCAAATACATCAAAGATAGCTGGAGAGTAAGATGATAGTCATCGAAAGTAAAGCATCTGCGTTCATGTGAGCCGAGTCGGAGCCAGGCAAGAAATTCTGGTTCCTGAGTCGTGAGCCGACTGGAAGTATTGTCTCCAGACCGGGTCTGAGTCGCTGCGAAACCGACGCAATAAATACTACGAAGCACGCGGGAAATTATATTATATCTACTATTTGATTGCCATATTTAAATTTATTATGTATACAATAACACCTGGAAATTATGAAATAAATCTAATAATAATAACCGAAACAGTGATTTAAAGAAAGTAAAATTAATTTCTTTTTCATTATTTTTAAAAATCAGCCTATAAGTCCCATGCCCTAAAGTTTTGTATAATGATACAGTATATTATATTATACCATTTGTTTTCGAATGATTTACTGCTATTATTAATAATATTTATCACTTGATAAATAATAACCGCAATAATTAATATATATATATATATATTATTATATATAATATACTATTATATTATTATTTATATATAATATATAATATATAATATTAATATATATAATATAATATATATAATATATATATAATAAATATCATATTATTATATATAATATTATAATATATTATAATTATCTATATACATATATAAATATGATATATATATATATTATTATAATATATATGATATATATAATATATATAATTATATATATATATATAATATATATATATATATATATTAATATATAATATATAATATAATAATATTATATATATATTATATATTATTATTATATATTATATATAATATATATTATATAAAATATAGATATAATAAATATATTAAATAAATAATATTAATTTATAGTTTATATAATATAATATATATATTTAATATAATAATATATATAATATATATTATACAATATATATTAATATTAATATATTAAATAATTAATTATTATATATATATATATATATTAAAATATATATGTATATAATTATAATTTATAATATTATATATTATATATATATAGTATATAATAATTAAATATATAATATTTAATTATATTAGTCATAATATAATATATATATATATTAATATAAATTTATTTAATATTAATATAATGTAATATGGTATATACTAATAATCTATAGTATAGAGGAGTTACCAATGAGTATATAATAAGGGGCCCTAATGTAACTACCTATCTACCTATAGAAATTTTATATTATATATATATACTAAACCCCCTATAGTCTATATAAAGAGTATTATAAGTTTCATGGTGGATCATATATGTGTGACTATTAGAGTATAACAGTTGGAGTTATCCGACAATTACCTAACAGCGCAAACTAATATGTTTGCCAATGCTTCATGTTTAAGTGTGTAGATTATTCAAGTCTTCTATTCAAGGTCTTGATTATCTCACAGCTACGTGTACACATGCGAGCTATTATACTTCGTATATGTTTCCACAAAACATGATCATAATGAGTTATCATTATGCATGGTGACCTCTTCAAAGTTGGACAATATGTATCGAATGAACTGACAATAAGTGGATAGGACGAATACTGGCCGCAGGTACAGACTATGACGATCGCAATGCTTGTGATGAGAAGATTGCACGACTTAGCAGTACTATCGATAGTATATCTTTAAAGTAAGTATATATAATATGAAAGAGTCGCCTCAAATGATAGCCGTGACTAGCATAATATGTGGGAAAATTAAGTAGACTTAAGTTATTTTGTATAATACATAATTGTTCTAACGAATGGAACAGTTTCGAAAAATGAAATATGATTCCTTCCTACCCGTATCATACTAAACCTCACTAAATATCTGTGACCTTAGCAGAGATAAATTTTGACACATGCGACACAGCAGATGGTGTCATCTATTATATAATAACAACCTTCTAATCGAGATACCTGAACATTCATGTTCAAAATTCCCGTCACCATATAATGTTAATGTGTCGTGAGAAATCCAGGTTATAGGATTTATTTACAATGTGCAAATACTGTTATATTCTCACAGAGTTATGTTTAGAGTAAAAAATATATGATTTAAGTTATAATACTAATTTCTCAATGTGCTTACCTAACAGTAGTGTAAAGAAGCTCATAAGGTGTTTATTGTAATCATTTAAAAGAATAATTATATATCTATTATACTATTCTCAAATTTATTATAATAACCTTAAATCAAGTGTATAGTATTATGGTGTATAATATGAGCCCTCATTATATAATTATAGTAAGATAAAAATATATAAATATAAATTTTATTAACATTTGTATGTAAGTATGTTATAATTATTATACAAGAAATAATATCTCCAGGTAAAATGATATATATTTATACTATTACAACCTTATATTAAACGATAATAGATTTAGTTTAAAAGCAGAATGGAGTTATGGAATGTTGAAATGCAACACACACAGATATAGTCCAAAAACAGCAGTAGACGGACTAGTTCTTTCTTGTTTTGCAGTCACCAATTTCGGTAGTGTTAATGGTTGTTGCAATTTACTGGAAATTTTACCCTCGTGTCTACTACAGTAGAAAGAAGCTTTCAACATTAAGACTTCTGAAAACTACTTTAGAAATACTGTTGAGAGATGAAAGACTTACTGGACCTGCCCTCCTTTACATACATCAAAATAAATAAAACTTGAAGATGTTATCTCGGACTTTGCTCACTCTCATGCCGGCGAATAAATATAGCAATTTACGATTATTGGATTTAGCAATTTATGAGAAAATTATTTCCTTTTTTTTTTAAATTATATTTGTCCATACTTAGTAATATATATATATCTATATATATATATATTATATATTATATATATATTATAATTATATATATATATATATATAATATATATGCTTATATATAATTATATATATATATATATAGGTGTGAATATTCATGAACAGATTTTCAGCGCAGTCAAGGGAGAATGATGATTGGAGGTTTCGTCGCCGGTCAGACAATGAAATCCCTCTTCGGCTGAGGTGTTTATTGGGTGACAGGGCTGCAACCGTCCTTTCTTTTTTTTGCCTTGAATTCTCGTTGTACTGCGTTGTCATTATGCGCCTAAGCAAAATTCTTCTGGAGAGCTCGGGAAAACGATTTAGTTTCCGAGCCTAACGGAGGAGAAGATGCCAGTATTACTGAAAGGCGAAAAAACCCTACCTGAGTGTTTTACTCGAGGACTGGATTCCAAAACCCATGAGCCGAGAAGGCCCGTGCTGGAGTGTTCTAGGGTTAAAAGTTTTGGACCAGAAGGGGAAGATGCTGGACCTACTTTCTAGAAGAATGAGTTGTATTATATATATATATATATTATTAATATTAATAAGACATATTTCTATGGACGAAACAACTTTGTGGATATATTATTATAAAAATACAATATATATATATTATATATATATATATATATATAGATATATATAATATATATATATATTATTATATATATATATATTATATAATATATAATATATAATATATACTATGGATTAAATTATAGCTAATTTTTTTATTATATATTTTTTATATATATAATATTATTTTTTATATATTTATATTATATATTATATTTTATTAATTAATTATTATATAATTTATATATGCTTAAATAATACCTATATGTGACAGTGATAAAACCTATATTTAGAGCTGTAAAGCAGAAAGACGATCGCAGAGAGTGAGTGGATTAAGATTTATATGGCCTCCAGTGCAGTTGTACGAAACGTGCTTACATCAATTTAGGCCAGTAAAATATGTTTATTGAAAATGTTTCTTCGTAAGCAAAATCATAAAAATTATAAAGACTATAAGTATCAAACAACAAAAAAATATTCCGCTCCTACGTAGCGTAATATGCGTCCTAAGTTTCGCGTCGACATCAGACCCGTACGTCTATGTAAACAAGACTTCCAGTGTCCTGAACTCAACCCAGGATTCATGAATTCCTAAAGTCTGCTCCGACTCAGCTCTACTGAACAAGAGCATCCGATGTACTTCAATACTTCTTCTTCAGACTATACAATATTTACCTTCGTTTTTGATCTTTGTACTAACTGCATTAATCTTCTTCACCAATCTATGTTTCGGGATCTCTTATCAAACAACCCTCACTGTGATTGATGATATAATAAAGCCCAATCATGGTAACAGTTTATTCATTTTCAACTATTTCCCAGAAATTAGTTTTTGTCCGCGGAAAATGTTCTTGCAGTCGTAAAACTTTTATTAAGATATACAACTTTACCATGTATAGATCTTAGTAATATATATATATATATTATACGGAAATAATAGAATTGGTGATATATTTAATAGTAAATAAAAATCACTCTGTGTATTTCTTTACTAACTACTACTAACGTACTTGACGTACTACTTACTAACTATACTTACTATACTATAACTGACTAAATCTACTATACTACTACATTTACTACTATTCTCTCTACTACTAGTTAAAGTAGTGCGAGCGTTACACGTCAACTTACTACTCCTACTACTACTTTACTTATCTGTATTTTAAGACTTTACTACTACGTAGCGTATCCGCTGACAATACATAGCTTACTACGACTTGCATTCATTCTTAGTCTTAATTTTTGATGTAACATTTTGACATTATAGAGAGTAACTATTTAGCATACTATATAACTCTCTACCTAGTAAATTCCTGCTGTGACCTGGTAATAAGATCTTTAACTAGTATAATTATCGTAAGTATATTATTTTACAAATGGGGAGAATGGGTGCTTTTTATCATAACGATTATCTTAAAGCTACAATGAATTAGCAGCATAGCTGAGGTTCGTATAGAGATTGTGTAGATTGGTATCCCATCCTAGAGAAGTGGCTGATTTGTTCTCCCAACCTCATGAGCCGTAGTTCCAGTTAAAAGATCCACGGTTTAGACGACCCTCAACGTCAGCAGACGACGCTATGTTTGGAAAATAATTAGTTAACTTTAACAAATTGCAGAAATGGATTCTATCCGATGCATGTAAAAAAATTAAAAGATAGCAACAGCTGGTGAATCTTATGGTGTTATGAAATACACTGTGAGAATTGTTAATTGTCAACGTTTATTTGCTGTAAATAATGATGTTATATTTGATATAAGATAGTTTGGGATCTAAGTTTATACTTTAAAATAAATACAATACATACGTGTGACACGAATTACCGATGTTTTGGTTTTCATCACATATAATAAATGCATTAAATTTGTAATCTATATACTTTAGAAAAGAAAAGTTATCATGAATCACCCATCTATATTATTATATTATATAATATTTAATTATTTATTATATATATATATATCATAGACTTAATATATTATATATATATTTATTATATATAATATATATATATATATATAATATATATATCATATATATATATATATAATATATATATTATATATAATATATTTTATATTATATATAATATATAATATATATAGATATCATTAATATATATTATCTATATATATATAATATATTATTTAATATATATATAATAGATATATATATATTATTAATATAAATTTAGTAGTGGTAATATATATATATATATATATAATAAACTAGTATAGGTTATAATAATAATGATATATATAATAATAGATATATAGTGAGTATATAGGTTTTATTGAAACCACTAAATATTATTATTATTAGATCTATTATATAATTATAAAATTATAATTTTATTATTATTATATTATATAGTAAATATAAATATTAATTTATAATAATAGAATTTATTTAGGGTAACCGTTAATATAAAGGATAAATATAATAAAAAATAAGATATATAAAACTTAATATTATATATAAATATATATAATTTATAATAGAAGCCTTATCATACTATTTTATAGTATATTATCAAATATAATATAATATATAAAATTCTACACTTATTTAGGATAAATATATATATTACTATTTTATATAATACCTAACTTCATTAGTTGTCCCTAAAGTAGTAAATAGGAAAAGCTACTACTCCACCGATATTAGGGTTATGAGTAGGTATGTCTTCTTAGTTAAATATATAAATATATATATATAAATATATATTGAGGAAAGCTATAGTCAGTATACTCACCTCTGTATTGTAGTGAGCGAGTATTTTCGGGACGCACCCTTTGCCCGTATCTACCTCCAAAGTTAATCGTATAGATAATTTGAAATATGTTTTCTTCCTTCTCATTCTTATTTCTTATCATATTATATTTTTACTTATCATTACACTTATCCTACCTAATATTCTAAGACTACCATCGATCGTACAATCTTCTGTGGTAGTCCTCTTATTATCCCCAACCGTAACTCTAATACATCAATCCCTACTCAGATCTATTTTTATATATCTTGGCTTACCTACTTCTATATATAATCGTTCTATTAATTCTGAAAATATCCTATATACGTATATATATAATTCCATATCTATTTGATCTATTCTAATATATCTAACTAATCCTAAGTCATCCATCTTATCACAAATGTATACGATTTTATTACCCTACTTTTTAGGTATATATATTCTGGTAGCATACATGCATAATTTTTAAGTATTTAAATTAATATATTTTGCTATATATATATTTATATATGATTAGTTATTTTATTGGTATTATATATATTATATTTTCGCAAAGATAAAAATAAATGATATGTAAGTCGACATGTTTAATAATGTTTTGTTTTGTCTTGTGTGTGTAATGTGTTATGTTGTTGATTTGTTTTGTTTATATGATTTTCTCTGTGGTATTCTCCTTTGCGTTTTTTATTCTTGTCGTTTAAATTTGTGTTGTTGTTGTTGGTTTGTTGTTGTTTGTGTTAGTGTTTTTGTTGTTGTGTTGTTGTTTTTTGTTGTTGTTTTAGTGTTGTTAGGCTAATTTAAGGTGGTATGTCATAATAGTTTAAGGTGATCAGTACTGAATGTTTTTTTTGTTGTTGTGTTTAATTGTTGCATATTGTTATATTATTTTTTGTTGTTGTGTTGTGTGTTGTTGTTGTTGTTGTGTTGTTTTGTTTGTGGTTGTGAGAGATCAGCTGTTGTTTGTTGTAGTTTGTGTTTTTATGTGTGTTGTGTTTTTGTTGTTTGATTAGTATGTTGCCGCAATTTGTGTTGTGGTTGTTGTTGTTGGATGTAGAACATGTTCTATGTGTTAGGGATATACACTAATATAATTTATAAATACAAAATATATGATCATTATTCCCAGGTAAAATGGTAGATATTTGTAAAAATAAATTATAATTTTTCTATTTTGAAACTAAAAACATACATAATACTAGACCTGAGCAACGGCCAAAATATCTTAAGTTAGACAGTAGTTTTTCTACTAAAATAACTCATAAGTTATTATAAAATGTATTTGATATTTGATATTAATTTAAGAATAATATTTTAATAATAATTAAATATATACATAATATTATATTATATATATCATAATATATCCTATGCTTTATACTTAGCTAAATCCCCTGTCTTCATTTGATTTGCTATGATGTCACTACAATTGGTTAGTTACAAATAAATACACACACATACACACAGACACACACCATGAGTTAATAAACAATAAATTGAGTAATGCGCAGCTTCCGTGGTCTGGCAAAATGACGATAAAGATGTAAAGACGTTTCAACACAGAGGTGGGCTGTGGGTTAATTTGTGCAGCTATGACGCAAACGTCTTTACGTCCATTAGAAGTAGAATAAACACAATTTTTTACGACCTAGGACGTAAAGACGTAAAGACGTATAGACGAAAGACGTAAAGACGTAAAATACGTAAGACGAATAGACGTAAACGTAAAGACAGTAAGACGTAAAAGACGTAAAGACGTATATCGCACAGAGGGTGGAGAGGTCTTCACATTGACAGCTACTCATATAAGATTTATCATTACATATAGCTTATGTATATGACCATAACAATTTTAATAAAATACTGACAGAACGAGAGTAGACATTTAGTCATCAATAGAGCAATAGCACATGGTGCGATGAATAATATTTATATATAATATTAACGTCATTTCCTATAATACATATAGTATATAAATACTATATATATATTTATATAATTTATAATATAACTAGTTATATTATATAATATAAATCAATGGTTATACATTACTATTATCTATAATAAATGTATTATCATCATATCAGCGAGAATAGATATAATATATATATATATAATATATTTATAATACATTATATATTATTTATTTTGAGTTGACTTGGATTGAATAGCTTTGATTTACTGATTTACTGGTTTATAGGGTCATGTAAAACATAACAATTATTAATAAAATAAAATTGAACTTTGAATCAATTAGAAATCAATTAGATACAAATAGATCGCAAGATCAAAGATCAATAAGATCAACAATAATCTAATATAGATTTCATAACCTGTAGGATGGTGGTGTGAATAAATCTTTGATTTAAACGATTACTGAGTTACTATAATATATTAAAGTTGTTGAGTATGTTAAAACATAACATATTTTAATAAGAAAAATATGACTTGAATCCAATAGATCAATAGCATCTATTAGATTTCAATAGATTCAATAGATCAATAGATCATATGCTTGTAGTTAATAGGTGATTTCTGTGGTGTGATTAATTGAATTACTGCTTGAGGATTTGTAAAAAACGATCATTTTAGATTATAAACAGAAAAGCATAATTTAGTAAAAAATAAAATGAGAATGATTATTATACTATATAATAAATTACGTAATGAATATAGTGATATATAAGGTATAAATACAATATCTAATTTATATAATAGTTATTATATATTAATTTATAAATATATATAGTAATAATATATATGTATAGATAATATTTATTTATATATATATTTATTTATATATTATATATACTATATATAAATAGTTAAATATATATTATATATTTTATATAGTATAATAATATAATGATGAGTGTGTGTTATATATAGCCGTAAATATGTAGATATATATAATATATAATTAATTATATATATATTATTAATATATATTGAATAATATAATAATAATAATATATATAATTATTAATATATAATAATTATTAATATTATATATTAATATTAATATATATATATTATATAAATATAGTAATAATATTAAATATATTAATATATATTAATTTAATATATAATATATATTTAATATATATATATATATTAATTATAATATATATACAATATATTAATATATATATATATATATATATACTTATAATATATATATATATATATATATATTTAAATATACTAAATATATATAATTTATAATTAATGGTATATATATTGATGGGTATTGATGTTGTGAGTGATTGTCGTAAGAGTAAGAGGATAGATAGAGATAGAATGAAGAGAAAGTATATATAGTAAAAGATATATTATTTAGTATATATACGCAACCTACGAATGATATACAATGATCAGAACACATAACCTGCAAAGCCGACAGCCCAATTATTTATTGAAATTTTCGCACACAAAACATAACCAGCGAAATATTTAGCTGTTCGCGCACGTGCCGTAATATTGAGCCTGCGGGTGCTTTCGCGCCGGCGGTCGCTTTCGCGTTGGGTGAACCCGAGTCTTTTGAACCCGAAGTCTTTTGAGACTGTCGGAACCGCGGGAGGTGCACACCATCGTGCAGATGTACACTGGCAAGTGACGACTTAAGTACGACATGAAAAAGGAGATGTACTAACAGAAGTAATGGCACTCGAGCTGAACTCTAAGATGGTCATGAAAGTAGCTTAGCTACTTTCATGTACAGGGGCTAGTTGAGACTCTGCTACCTTCACTAAAATAGCTTAGCTACTTTCATGAAAGTAGCTCAGCTACCTTCATGTACGAGGCTGCGCCATGTACACGAACCCCTGTACGTGGCTACGCCGCGTACACGTGCTAGCTGGGCCTAAACACACTCAGGAACGTATATGGTGGTGACGAGAACAAAGGGGGGTAGGGGATGACCAAAGGGGGTAGGGGATGAACAAAGGGGTGAAGGGTAAAAAACGCTAGTGAATATTCATGAGCATGTGCTCACGCAAACACACACTCACTCACATACATGGCGAATCAATAGAAATAGGGGACCCCGGGGGGCTCAGCCCCCCCCACAGGGTAAAACGCCAGACAGGAAAAGTACATAGGAAGATTGCTCCCACAGGATAGGTGCTGGAAAGCACCTCACGAAAGACGCTGGCATAGCTGGAACTTCGTTCCAGTTTGCCTTCATGACGTCATAGGGGGTAGGGAATGAACAAAGGGTGGTAGGGTAAAAAACGCTCATGAAAGTACATGAGCATGTGGTCAGGTATAAACACACTCACTCACGTAACATGAGCGTTATATGAAATAGACAAATTATATCTCTCTGTTTATCCAGCACTACCTATATAACTCATGATATATATGGACACCCCGAAAATATTACCACAAATATCTTCCCGCGGCGGGGAGTCCCCGAAAAATCACTCAGGAAAGACCCTGAGTACTGGGGGCGCCACCCCCCGCAATTGATTGGAGTTTGTTAGCATTACTACTCAAATGCCATGCGGTATCCAACGAGACGGTTGCCGCATAGGTCTGTTTTTTCACGAGCGAAGTATCAACAACTATAGAAACAAAGATAATAGTGTTAGACCAAGAGCGTGAGCATTGCAGGATGGAAGTTATGGGTAAATGTCGACACACGCTATCGTGCCAACAGTTCTCGCGAGGGAATTTTGACTCAAACCCGAGGAGGAACGCATAGAATTACGAAGAGCTGCGGCTTAATTTGCTCCTCCACACTCAGCAATATGGAGAATACTGTAGGGGGAAGGACGCATTGCATATCATTTGCAACATGTAGAGCATTTACTGCCCACCAACATAGCGCCATCAGCGTGACTTCTGTGAAGGTTAATCAGGCATGGTAATTACGAACAGGCGTTTCCCTGAGTCGGTTGCTGTAGATGGACGAAGCCATCTTCAGTAGACGTGGCACACACAACCAGAGGAACAGTCACGTGGGATGCAAGAGAATTTTCCTTCAATCAGGGAGCTATCATTAACAAGTCTTTAAACTGTAATGATGTGTGGCTGGATTGCGTGATGGGGCCAATCTTCTCGAAAGCCCCAATTTTCAACCTGACGCCTGAACCGCCAGAACACCTTTAGATTCCTTCCGGAATGGGTCAGAGTGCTCCCTAGAGAGGACCTGAGCCCGGTATAATTAAAAATCTACTTCAAAATGTGCTTCAGTTAGATGGTGCCAACTCACTTGTACGAGGGGAGCACAAGCCTGGTCACTGTTGCCCGGGCCTATACGTTTGCGCAGACTTCACGAAACACCTTGAAATTCTTTGCCAAGGGGCGGATGATAAGACATCACTACGGCATGGAAAGCTGCAGGAAAGAGAATCAGACAATTGTGTAAAGAGAATAACGAGTGAGAATAAAGGGCCCGTCGGCGACATAATCCATTATTATGGAGAGGAGTATCACGCAATGCGATTAGAGCTGAAGGGGGCGGATGCACGTTGAAAGCGTATTGTAAACCTGTATCTGTTGCATTATTGAGTCCTAGATGGAATAATGAAGAGTCATGATAGTTATGAGGGTATTTGGTGCCCATTCCAGAATATTCCCACCTTCTTGAGTTGCAATCCATCCTAATAACTTCGTAATGAAAAGATTACCCGAGCGAGAATACAAAGAAGTAGATATAGGGAAAGTATTTAGAAAGGCTCCGAATATTTTTCCATCAATATGCCACGTATTTGAAGTGGCCAGTTTCATGTTGAAGACATCTATATAATAGTAGAGGAATAGAATAGTATATATATATATATATGAAGTAATGAATATAGAGTAATAAGTATATAGAGAAGTATATAGAAGGACTATATTTAAATATATTATAATAATACCAGGAAAATATTTAATAATATTAAACCTAATATTGTTATTTATATATATATTATAATATATTTAATATATTATATATATATATATAAGTATATATAATATATAAGCTCTCCACTATATATATATATGTTATGAGAAAGAAGTGTATAGGATATTAAATTTTAACTAGATAGAGAGATAATAGAAGAAGTAATAGAGAGAGAAATGAATATAGTATATAGTATAATATATATATAATAAAATGAGAAGGGAATGTATAAAGTATATTATAATAGATATATAATATAAAAATATTGTTGATTAGTATATAATATATATATATATATATATAGATATATATAGAAAGATATATAGATATAGTATAGAGTAAGATAATATATATAGATATTATATATATATAGTATATATGAAATATGTATAAGAAAATTATTTATTTAAATTTTATAAGTATATAAACATATTATATATCATATAAGGTATAAATATATATATATATATAGTTTAATATATAGTAACCATATGTATTGAATATTATAATGCTAATTAAGATAGAGGTGGTAGAGTGAGAGTGTGTTATAGTAGAAGAAAGATAGATGAGAGAGAGAATGAGTATAAAGAATTAAAGAGAAGAAATAGAGAGAGAGTGAGATATAAAATAATAGAATAATATATTAAGTGTAGTATATATATATGAGTAAAGAGTACTTAATCTAACTCTCACACGACGAACGAGAGAGAAGTTTCGGATAAAATAATAAAGATAACATCTAGAGTTAGTTCCTACTGAAGAGGATACATGAAGATATAGTATTATAGTGATCGAAATATAATTTTTAAATCCATAACCTCGATCACTAATCGATGAGAACACTGAGATCCTGATTTCACATAACCTTAATTATCTCATATAACATCCTATATACACGTGAGACAAGTAACGCGCGTAATCTCTCAGAGAGCGCTGTGTAATTCTCGTTAGAACGAAGAAGAACCAAGAGAAGCACATAACCAACCTAACCTAACCTAACCTAAAGCCAACGTTCACTCACCTGTATACCAAGAAACCAACCTGAAACTTTCACCCCGAAGTAGAACAGGAAGTAAAAAAAAAAAATCATGTAATCGACCCTATGAGAACATCGAGATATAGTGTATCATTAGATGCGACCTGTGAGAAAAACTTTTTTATTGATCCAGCTCCCGTACGTGTGCCGTTAAGTAAGAGCTTTGGTAACCGATATATATCTATATAGATATATATATATAATATATATAAATATATATAATATAATCAATATATAGTAAAATAATAGTGATATATATATGAATGAGATATAAGGTATATATAGAATAGATAGTCTTATTACTAACCACAAATAAATTTTAACCAACAATATTAACTGGAATTTGAAATATACCTATCTATATAATTAAAAATTTTAAAATAGATATATATATTGAGTAGTATATATATATATTAATAATAGACCAATAAAAATAATGAGTATAAGGAAAATATTTGAAAACCTAAAAATAGTAAATTTTAATTATGTTTAATCACCCAATAAATACTAGTAGACGTTTAGTAAATAATATTTTCTTATGAAATACACGTAGTATGTTAGCTTATATTTTGTAACCCTATAATGTATATGTTATACAAACTTCCCCAATTAGATAAAGTGCTATGTATATTCAGTTAATAACAACTCAATGGTGATCAGATATAGTATTAATGTGTAACTATATTATAGCTAAATGTTTATCTAATTATATATATAAGAAATATAATATAATATATAAATAGTAAATATATATGATATAAAGAAAATTGTTTATAAATATAAAAAATATAAATAGTAATATATTAATATATAAAATAAATTATAATATAAATAATATTAATTATTATATATATATAATATTTAATAATATATATATAAATTATATTTTATTATATAAATATTGAATAATATAATTAATATATAATATATTAATAATAATAATATAATTATATATATGATTATTATAACAATAATTATATAATTTATAATAAATATTATTATAATAATTTATATCTTATATTTATGCAGGAATAATTGTCTATAAAATATTATATATAAATAGTATAATCATTTATATAATTAATTTTATATATTTAGAATATAATATACTATACTATATAAAAGTATTATAATAATATATATATATAATATAAATAATATTAAAAACATTAATACTATAAGTGACATATCGAATTAAATTAAACAATCAAAATAAAAGTAATTATATAAATTATATATATTGATATTATATTATTAAATCTTATATTTTATTATATAGATATAGATATAGTATATATATATCATATATATATTATGTATATTTCTATATAGTATAAATTGTTTTCTTCAATGCTACTATGCTCGTAGCTTATATATTATTGAGTTTTGTATTCCCTTGAGGTTGCCACATAATGAAGTCATTACATAACTCATCTTCGGAATAAATCTTACTTTTATAAACATTCATATTAGATGAATCCAAACATTTTTTTGTTCTCTTTAAAATATAAACACAGATTCGAGCTTTCGTGGATCCGATCCATCACACTTCATCAGGAACTTAGGCAGCTTGTAGAGAGTTTTTGTGGCATTTCGACTCCTATTTTCTGACTGCTTGCGTTTCTTTATTAATCGCTATTTTTGAAATATACTTTTTTTTAAAAAGTTACTAGTGAGCTGTTGGATTCTTTTAAGTTATTTGTTGTTAATTTTGTCAATGATGATTTACCATCAAGATTAAAGTTGTTTTAGAGTTGCTTATAATAAATGATTCTGTGAAATTGCGAATATTTACCTAATGTAGAAATATTTATTATTAAAATATTCGTGTTTGTAGGAGTATCCAATTATAAAGTATCTATCATCCAAATAAGGATATTTTAACAGTTTGAATATATCGAAAAGTGTGATAGAATACTTGCTTAGGTGTATAATGTTACTTAATTGGTAATCACCTTTGTATGTTAAATAGAATAGGCTGACTGAATCTTTTATATTGAGAGGTTATTCGTTTACTACCTATGATGTTTTTCTTGTCACCAATATACCATTATCATGTTAATTTTAATATTTGTACCAGTGCAGTTTATAATTGGGTATTTTTGGATTTGCTCTATGTTGGTAAAATAGCATTGACTTGTAAAATTTCAAACTAAGTAGATTTTATACATGTTATTTTTTATTGATCGAATCAATATGAATTATATAGTGTATAATTGGAGGAAATTTAGATGTAATTCTTTTCGATATAGAATTTCAAAAAGCTTAGATAATCATCATTATAATGGTGGTGGTAAATAATGTAGAATCCAAATATTAATTATTTATAACTTTGCCGTAAATCGTAAAGGCTTTATTTATGTAGTTTGCAGAATAGTTAATTAATTTAAAGTTATAGGAAAAACTATTTTAAATTTTAGAATTAAATTTATATTTCTTAATGATTGTATGATTTTAATACAGGCTACAGAGCTTGTTAATAACTCTCAAAAATCTCAAAATTAACTTATAGTGAACAATTTTATTAATACGTTCCTTCTGTGTAAGTACCAAAGGATTTAATGGTAGCAATGTAGGTATTATTCTTCCAATTTATAAGTTGGAAAATTGGTCGTTTAATGTTACCATGAATATTATATTAATAGATCTCATATATATAAATAAAAGATAAATTATTATGATTATATTTATATTAATTTTTCACTTATAAAATAATTTAATATTAATATTATAATGATGTATAAATTTATTAATAAAAATTTTAAATATATATAATATCGATGTTCTAAATCTCCTTGTATATTTAAAAGTACATTCATCGAACGATCTATAACCCATTTATTGTACGTGAACCATCAATTCACTGGAAGCTTATAATGTAAATAAAATTCTACTTAGTCCTTAAAGTAGTTGTCTTATAGATTTGGTAGATATGAGAGCAGTGTAACCCTATAAGTATACCAGATTAGAATTTAATATTAAGTATATTCGTTCTGGAAACAGAAAAATATGCAATTGATCAAACAATGTTAATTTATCAGAAATTTATTTTAATTATATTGAATTAGGTTGGAGAATGATATTTTTTTAGTGATTATAAAATATCATTTCTAGCAAATTTAAATTGTGAAATCAAATCTGGTACGTTTGAATAAAATAGAGACGTCACGTCGTAACTTAGTATTTAGAAAATTATGAAAAGTTATATTTTTTGATGCGTTATGATAAACTGTAGGTCAGAGTTTTTTAATAATGCGACCATCAAAGATTAATACTATAAATAAATTAGATTACTAACATTTCAGTGTTATCCATTTTAAAATAATTTTTGAAGAACAAAATTATTCCTAATGAAATAATATAAGTTAATAATTAATTTAATATATGAATATGATAGTAAGCAATGCAATAAAAAAATTTACAATAATACCAAAGAATTTAATCAAGCATACTTATATAAATAAACTATTATTTAATAATTTAACACAATATTAATATAATTTACAGTGGAAAAATCAATAAATAATCATCAGATAAACTTTTTAGATCTTCAAATAAATTGGAACACATCGACACAATATAATCCAACCTTTAATAATTTGGAGAAAAAACATACATATATTATAACCAATAAGATATATTAAAATTTTGGGTTTCAAAAAATTGACTTCGATAAATAAATTGCTCGTACATTAAGTATTTTAAAGATCACAAGAGTAACATATCTAACTCATGTAGCCCTGAAAAATATCATGCAAACAAGAAATAAAAATTACTAAAAAATATTTTAATAACTATTAAATATATCTGCAAATAATAATATCTACACTTATTAAATTCTAATATATCGAAGTCAAAAGAATATAAAATATTATGGATTATTCAATACCTATATAATCACCAATGTATGAGACTACTCTAATGTGTTACCAAATACCAAACATTACAAATAAAAAATCAATTAATAAATAATATTATACCAGATTCGATAATATAACAGATTAAATTAATAGTTCGAGAGGAGTATCAGATCTTGCAGGACTTAGTGAAACCAAATACAAATCAAATTAAAAAATAGCTAGAAAATATAAAATAATAAAGTAATATATTGTGAACAGCAAAAATTAATGGTGAGAAACAAATAACTACACTATAAGATTCGAGCTGAAAGTAAATGAATAGATTGATAAAAAACAAACAAAGTTTATCACTAGTAAAACAAACTGCAACCATCGTATTAAATAATTATAGATAAATACTCCAGAATATAATAAAAATATTATTCAAAATACAAGAAATTCTGCAAAATCACAAGAAGATTACATTTATTAGTTATAAAGCAATACAATGTAAAAATTGAGGTTGCATAACCACTGTAATGGTTCCTTTTTGTAGTTAATCTATAAAAGGTACCAAACAAGGGAAAGGAAGTATAGAAACACCAAATATAAATTTATAAAACCAATCTGTAATGAAGGAAAACTACTAAAAAAAATAAGAGCCCCTTCAGAATCTGAGTTATGATGAGATATTCTGGTTGAGATAAAAAATATTTAAGACCTTGATAGATCTTATTTATGACTAGATGGCGAATTTTGATACACCTGTGTGGTCAGTGAAACAAGTAGATTAATTAATATTGCTGCAGACATACTACTGACAAAAATCTAAACCCTTTTCATAGTATTTTTAAATTAGAATTAAATATTTTAAATCTCGTACCTGTGTATATCCAGTGTAAAAGTTCTTGAAGAACAGAAGTAGATATATTTAATTTGATAACTGTCAGGGCTCTGTTCTGTTCCACTTCATCATCAAATAATTTTCTCTTGAGATTTTGTGCATTTTGACGAGGAATAATGCCACATGGTGATCGGATGTCACTGTTTAAAGAAGAGTATGAAAGACTCTGCTTTGATGGGGTTTTAGTATTTTCCTTTAAACTCTTAATTGAGGGGGATTCTGGTTTCACATATGCAGATGGGGTTCCCCCTTTTATTGGAGAGAATGGAGCAAATGGTGATCGGATGTCACTGTTTAAAGAAGAGTATGAAAGACTCTGCTTTGATGGAGTTTTAGTATTTTCCTTTAAACTCTTAATTGAGGGGGATTCTGGTTTTACATATGCAGATGGGGTTCCCCCTTTTATTGGAGAGAATGGAGCAAATGACAAACTGGCCCCACTTTCACTTTTCACATTAAGTGATGATGATCTAGGAAAAAAATGGGTCATTTGCATCTGATTTGCTTTTCTTGAAGGACTGTTAATAGCTTCACTCTTCTTCTTTGGTGTTACTGAATCAGATATTTTTCTTGATTTGTTTGGGGATAAAAATGATGGGGTATCGGTTCTTTTTGGCGTTTTACTTGCAGAAGTATTAGATGAAACTGTAAACAAGGGTTGCTTAGCAGGAGAAGAAATATATTTATCTATTATTGATGTAGTATGTGAAGAATTTGATTGACTTTGACTGTTAGTTAAAGCCGATTTATCTGTAAGATTAATATCCAGCTCAGAGTTTATAACATCATCGTTATCCTGCATAGACTCTTCTTGATACTCATGGTACTTGGACAATGAAAGAACTTTTCCAGTTTTTATTATATTAGAACGAGACTGTAAAACCGAAGCGTGAACAAAAAATTTTTGATTGCTACTTGATATTAAACAAGTGTCAAAATATTGAGGATTTTTAAATAAATCTTCCATGTTATGAATTAAATTATTTCTACCATCTATACATTTGGTCAAGACCTCAGCAGGAAAATTAAACTGAAGACAAAACTGAAGTCTATTATCCTTAACAAGTTTTAATGATTGCAATGTAACATGAGAAATTATTGCACATCTCCAAGTGGGTTTCACTTCATTTGTATCAAGCTCACATAAAGTTGGATAGTTTTCCCTCCCTTTCACTGTGGCAGAAATTTTTATATTTTTACAATGCTTTGGTGCAGCTGAACATTCTTCACAAACTAAATCAACATAAACATCGCAATAGACTGAACTGTCATTCTCTGGGTTAGTTGGAAACATAGGACATACATGTATTTTCCATTCTGAATTGAACTCTTCGATGCATAATGATGTATAAATTATTTCTTTTTCCAATGGAAAATATGTATTAAAATTATCAATTAAAATGCATTTTTCAATTTTGGCATTTTTCCTTGATATATTCATTTTTCTAAAATAAGTTAGCTTTATGAAGTATTCATTCGAAATTAGACTGATCTTAGGTGTGAATTTTTCTAAAACTGAATATATATATATATATATTATATATATATATATCTATAATATATATATATATATAAATATATCATATATATATATATATATATATATATATATATTATATATATATATATATAATATACTATATATATATATATATATTTATATATAATATATATATATAATATATATATATATATATATATATATATATATATATATATATATATCTCACAAAGACCATAAAACACTAATATTAATATTACAGACAACTTTTTTTTTTGTTGGGGGAGAAAGGGAAAATTCCACAGTGTATATCTTCTGCCTGTCGTAGAAGGTGACAAAAGGACAGTTGGTAGTTGAGTTGATTTGTGACCCATTAACCACTTGTCTCAATGGCAATGATGAAGAATCGAAAAAATCTGATATACCAGTAAGCCTGATAGCAGACATTGAAAATTTGTATGAAAAACCAATAAATAAATAATAAACGGAGAATAAATGAGAGAGAGATGAGAGAGAAGAAAGAGAGAGAGAGAGAGAGAGAGAGAGACGAAGAGAGGAGAGAGAGGAGAGAGGAAAGAAGAGAGAGAGAGAAGAGAGAGAGAAGAGAGAGAGAGAGAAGAGACGAGAGAAGAGAGAAGAGAAGAGAAAGAGAAGAGAGAGAGAGAAGAGAGAGAGAAGAGAGAGAGGAGAGAGAGAGAAGAGAAGAAGAAGAGAGAGATGAGAGAGAGAGAGAGAGAGGAGAGAGAGAGAGAGAGAGATGAGAGCGACGAGAGAGGAGAGAGAGAGAGAGAGAGATGAGAGAGAGAGACGAGAGAGAGAGAGAGACGAGAGGAGAGAAGACGAGAAAGAGAGAGAGAGAGAGAGAGAGAGAGAGAGAGAGAGAGGAGAGAGAGGAGAGAGAGAGAGAGAGAAGAGAGAGAGGAGAGAGAGAGAGAGAGAAGAGAGAGAGGAGAGATGAGAGAAGAGAGAGAGAGAAGAGAGAGGAGGAGAGAGAGAAGAGAGAGAGAGAGAGAAGAGAAGAGAGAGAGAGGGGAGACAAGGGGGAGAGAAGAGAGAGAAGAGAGAGAGAGAGAGAGAGAGAGAGAGAGAGAGAAGAGAGAGAGAGAGAGAGAGAGAGAGAGGAGAGAGAGAGAGAGAAGAGAGAGAGAGAGAGAGAGAGAGAGAGAGAGAGAGAGAGAGAGAGAGAGAGAGAGAGAGAGAGAGAGAGAGAGAGAGAGAGAGGAGAGAGAGAAAAGAGAGAGAGAGAGAGAGAGAGAGAGAGAGAGAGAGAAGATGGAAAATGGAAAGCTTGGTTTGCTTGCTGTGACTGAAACAAAGATGCAAGGAAATAGTGAAGATGAGTGGTGTGGGGTGAAATGTGTGTGTGCTGGAGTGGAAAGGAATGAGAGGGAGAGAGGACTTGCGATTCTGATGAGTGACTTGTGTAACACAGAGTTATGGTGAATTTTTCTTTGGGAGTACTAGAATTTTAATGGTTAAATTTAAGTTTGAGAAGGTATGTGAGGTTATAACATATGGTCTATCTGAGGGTGGTGTTGAGGAGTGTGTGACTTTCTGGGAAAATCTGAATGATATATTGGATGGGGTGTGTAGGAGCTTCAGATTGATTGTGTTGGGTGACTTAAATGGTTGGATCAAAAAAGGGATGGTATAACAATTGCTTTTGGGGTTGCGGAAGAAAATGAGAATGGTAGGAAGGTGATTGATTTCTGCAAGGAGAGAGGTAGCTATATATATATATGTATGTAATACATTCTTTGGGCACTATAGTATATTATAGGTATATAAGAGTCGGTGTGTAGAGATGGTAACGAAGTGAAAAGTAGGATTTATTTTGTGTTGGTGAAGATGATGTTGAAGTAAGTGAGGAATGTCAAGTCAGTGTGAGGGGGGGAGGGGTTAAGAATGGGAATATCAGATCATTTGTTGTTTTATGTAAGATTAATTTAGTGGGGGCATTAATGAAGAGGAAAGAAATAAGGAAGGAAGAAGAAAGTGAGGAGAATTAAGAGTAAGAAGTTAAGCAAACAAGGTTATAAGGAAAAGTATGTGAGAGCGCTTGATAATAAATCAGTTGAACATAGATAAAACACAGACACAAATCAGTAGCGGAAGAGAAGTTTGTGGATGTGCTAAAGTAGGAAGTAAGAATGTCAATAGTGAGCGGTTG
Organism: Trachelipus rathkii; assembly: GCA_015478945.1. Lineage (NCBI taxonomy): Eukaryota > Metazoa > Arthropoda > Malacostraca > Isopoda > Trachelipodidae > Trachelipus > Trachelipus rathkii. The sequence continues at coordinate 23,061 of JABUQX010015525.1, read as the reverse complement.
AATGAAGAGGTGACACAAGTGGTTAAAAGTAAAAAAGGCTTGTCTATCAAAATACTTGGTAAAGTTAGGGGTGATGGGCTAAATCTTGATATGGATAATTATAGAAATGGTAACTGTAATGGTGGAAATAAAACGTGTTGTTATATGATTAAATAAAGATAATAGCAATACAGGCAAGAGGATTTTAAATATCAAATGCTTCTACAAAAATGCTTGCAGCCTTGAAAATTAAAAAAATGAGCTGATTAGAACATTAGAAATAAAAAGACAGTAAGAAGTCACATGGGCCTATCAAGATTACCAGTCAAGCCAACAGAGCCAATCACCAAGCAACATGCTCATGCAAATCCACAAAGCACCCTAGGGCTTGTCAATCCAATCACTTTACACACACACGTCTAAAACATTCTGGGTAGAGTTTTCTTTTCGAATTGTTTATAACATTTATACACAAAGTCTACAACTAAAATAAAAAAACTAAAAACTATATCTAAAGTAATGTATATACATGCTAATCAAACTACAGCTTTAATAACTTTATAGTAACATGTAATTAACCTTAGTAACTACAGTAACTAAGAACCAGCCAATTTGGCTTAGTCAAAATATACTATATGATACCCAAACCATCCATATATCTATCCAGTCCCTTCTTAAATGTTGCAATCAAGTTGCACTCAACAATCTCCTGTGGCAAACCATTCCAAAATTTAACAATCCTATTACTGAATGTATGCTTTCTATATCAAGATGGCATGCTTCTTCTTTAATTTTCTTATTATGCCCCCTGGTCACCTGTCCCTGCTCTACTATGAAAAATTTACTGCTCTCTGTATTATCAATAGATGTAAATATTTTGTAGACTTGTATCATGTCCCCTCTGAGAAATCGCCTTTCTACAGAAAACATTCCTAACTCCTTCAGCCTCTCCTCATAGCTCTTACCCTCAAACCCAGAAATCATCCTTGTTGCTCTATGTTGCACTCTCTCTAGCATATCTTAAGTCTATCTTTAAATAAGGGGCCCAAACTTGTGCACAATACTCTATAAAGGAGAATCTGGACATTATTTGCATTACTGAATCATGGGGTTAATGAAGTATTTTATGGAGACTCCATTCAGGAATATGGAATATATGGATATTCAGTTTATTTATACCAGAACAAAGGAACGAGAGGTGGTGCTATGGCGCTTCATGTTAAAAGCAATATTCAATCTGTGTTAATGACTGACATTAAAACTAATCATGATGCTGAATCTGCCTGGGTAGATATCCTTATGCATAATAAATCATACAGAATAGGGGTGTTACATAGACCTCCTGACCAGAGCCAAGAATTAAGTGCGGAAATGGTGAAAGAAATATAGGCCTAGACAGCATGCCACAATAAAGAAAAAAGTAGTCATAATGGAGATTTTAATTTTCCTGATATTCAGTGAGATTCCTTGTCTAATGAGGATCATAGAAGTTCTGTATATACTGTATAAATTGTATACTAAATTTTTGGAGCCAGGTGGTCCATGAGCCTACAAGACATGCAAAACTGTTAGGATATAATATTAACTAACAATGAAAGAATATAAGATGAGGTTAGAGGTGAGGAGAATATAGAAATTAGTGACCATAATATAATTAGATTTAACATGAATGTGATATCTGGACCCAAATTTCAAGTTAATAATAAAAAGACCTTAGATTTCTAAAATGGAGATTTTACAAAATTTTGAGACATGCTTAGTATAATTGATTGGGATAAGGAGTTTAAAGACCAAAATTGTTTTATCATGGGAGAATACCTAATGCAAATTTCAATAAACATTCAGTCAGTATGTTTTAAAGACAGACCCAATAGGGTGGCAAAGAGAAATCTTATTTGGTTTAATTGAGATAAAAGAGAAAATCAATGAAAAATATTCAAGGGTAGTAAGAGTGAGGAAGACTTAAAAAATTGTAGGAAAACCAGAAATGAACTTAACCAGTCATTTAGAAAGGCAAAGAGAAAGGCAGAAATTAATTTAACAAGGAATAGTAATAAGGACCTGAAGAAGTTTTTTTAGCTTTTATAAATTTAAAAGTAAGAATAAGATAATTGGTCCAATTAAAATTTGATGAAATTAGTGAGGTCAGATAAGGAGTTGGTCATTGGTCAACATTTACAATGCTTATTTTATATCAATGTTTACTGAGGAAATATTGGATAATAGTTTGGAGACTAACAGTTCTGGTATGCATGTAATAAAAACACTAACAATTTGAATTTGATGTAAAAGATATTAAATCTTTACTAGACCATATTGACCCAAGTAAAGCTGCAGGTGGCAGGATTAATTAATTTCAGGGTTGTATGATACACACAAATGATAACACTGATTGATTTTTAAGTGAATTTTTTAAGATGACTATGACTGGAAAACAGCATATGTTGTGCGTATTTATAAGAAGTAAAGAAGATTGGGAAATTATAGGCAGTTAGCTTAACATTGATGGGTTGTAAAAGTTTTGCGAAAAGTTAACTAAAGTCATTAGAGGAAGATATTTGGGAAGTATAGAAGATATTGTATGACTCCCAGCATGGTTTTAGAAAGGGAAGGTCATGTCAGACAACTTTTGGAATATTTATGAAATACATTACTTCTGCAATGACTGAGTAGATCCAATTGATATTATATATTTAGACTTCAGCAAAGCTGATGTAGTTAATGCAATGTGGTATAGGTGGAGTGGTACATGGTTGGATGGAAGAGTAGTTATGGAATGGAAAACTATGTACAACTAAATGGCAATAAGTGATCATGGGAAATAATGATAGAGTGATGTCCCACAGGGTTTAGTGCTGGGGCCACTATTGTTCCTCATATATATATATACCGTATATATAAATGATTTAGACCAGGGACTTAAATGCAAGGTTTATAAGTTTGCAGATGATACCAAATGGCTACCTCAGTAAGGGATAATGATGGATGTATAAAAGATCAAAAGAATCTCGACTTCTTGATAAACTTCTTAGGTGTGCAGATAAGTGGCAAATCCATTTTAATAGTAAAAAGTGCAAGGTTCTTCACCTAGGTTACTTGAATAAAAGTTTTAACTATGATATGAATGGGAATTGGGCTGAGTCTGTGGACCAAGGAAAAGATTTAGGTGTGATTATAAGCAGTAATTTGTAAAAAATAGCTAATCAGTGTTTGGAAGCACAGGAATAAAGCAAAGATGCTAGGTATAATAAATTGCAATGTCATTTACAAGAGCAAGGAAGTTATAAGTAAACTGTATAATAGTTATGTTAGGCAAATATTAAGAGTATTGTGCACAAGTTTGGGCCCCTTATTTAAGGAAAGACATATGCTAGAAATAGTGCAATGTAGAGCAACAAGGATGATTTCTGGGTTTGAGGGTAAGAGCTGAGGAGAAGCTAAAGGAGTAAGGAATGTTTTCTGTAGAAAGGCAATTTCTCAGAGGGGACATGATACATCTACAAAATATTTACATCTATTGATAATACAGAGACCAATAAATTCTTTATAGTAGACCACAGATGGAAGACTAGGGGACAGTGAGAAAATTAAGAAGGTATGCCATCTTGATATAAGAAAGCATGCATTCAATAATAGGGTTGTTAATTTTTGGAATGGTTTGCCACAGGAAGTTGAGTGTGACTCGATTGCAACATTTTAGAAAGGATTGGACAGGTATATGGATGGTTTGGTTATCAGAGCATAATTTGACTAGGGTTGGGAAAGGAAAAAAACAAGCTCGTTTTTTTCCACAAAAAAACACAGCCTGAAAAAAACAAGTAAAAATGTTTTTTTCGTTTTTTTCAATTAAGTTGTGGAATTTACATGTTTGAACAATTATATTATAAATTTTAGCAAATATGCTCTAATTTGAACATTTTTTGGTTCCAATTTCCTACAAGGTGGAAGCCCCTGAGTTTGTGTTCAAAATTTTTATGTGTTTTTCATATTTTTATTTTATATTCTGAATTTTGATATTCATAATATTTTTTTAATGGCTTCATTAATGTTTTCTTACTCTGTTTCAGCATTCAGTAACATTTTTATCATAATTATTTAATCAAAATTTAGAAATGCCACGTGCAAAAAGTTGTGTGACTGTACTTTTTAAGGAAATAAAAAAAGGTTGCAAAGGCCCTCGCATAAAAAATTTATAACTTTTGTTGTGAGACGTTTGCAAAAACTAGTATTTATTGCTCATAATCTAGAACTAGGAAATTCTGAAATTTGCCAACTGAGAGAGATGATTATTCTAAAGCAGCTAAGCTTAAGAGTCCTGTTACTGCCCCTGCTCCTTCACCACTGTCATTCCCACACGATATTTCATACGATTGAGCATATTCAGACTTATCCAGTTATATCAAAATAAATGTAGGTGATCAACGCTGATGAGCCCGACCGTGCCAGTGATTAAATGAGCTTGAACGTAGTCCAGCAACAGTAGTCATTACTCTAAGTAGTGACCTGGGGAGTGGGACTAGTGATTACGTGAAATCAAAAAGGTTGATATTCCAGAAGCCAAATATTTTAATTTAATCATTCACTCATCCTCTTTCATTTACAATTGGTATGTTTTTAATTTCAATATTTTTATTATTTCATTTGCATCCCTTAGAGTCACTTTTGAGTTTTGTCATCCAGAGACTTATTCTATATAAATATAATGTCATTAATATTTAAAAGTAAATTATAAATATGATTAACATATGATACAAATGTAAAATACATAGTTAATTAGCAAGTTAGAGGCCTACCAAAAAGCAGATCTGCACGCACAACCTACTGTAACATTGTAACGAAAACAATTGATAAAATATTAAGAGAAAGGTCAGTTTCTGCTATTTTATGAATTCAAATGGAGTATTTGTTTAATTTCAAGTATCCTTATATTTGAAAAATGAAAATACTCAAGTGAATTATCATATTAGAGGATAATCCAAGGGAAGTAACAGATTTTATTAAAAAGAAAACCGAAGGAAACTTGAAAAAAAAAAGAACAAAAAAAAACATTGAAAAAACATACATGTTTTTTTCCTGAAAAAACACGATTTGAAAAAAAATGTTTTTTTCCCAACCCTAAATTTGACTAAGTTAAATTGGCTGCTTTTTAGTTACAGGAGTTATTAAGATTAAACTGCATGCTATGACTAATAACAAAGTATATTAAAAGCTTATGTAGTCTGTGGTGTTAGCATGTTACTTTAGCTACTGTATAGTTTTTTATATTAGTTGTAGATTTTGTGTATACTATGTAAGTTATTGACAAGCCCTAGGGTGCTTTGTGAATTTGCATGAGCATGTTTGGTGGTTGGCTCTATTAGGTTGACTAAGACAGTCTCCATAGGCCCATGTAGCTTCTTACTTTTGCTATATTTCTAATGCTCAGAGTGGAAAGTTCTCCAATTACCTTAGCTTCCACTTTGGATACAGAATCACTAGATTGATAAATATATTTTTTTCTGATTATATAATCAGAAAATAATATTGATATGTGTTTCTGCATCCCTAGTTGAAGCTAATTTCATGAGCCAAGTTTACTTTTCATATAAATTTTTTATATTGGTATTAATTTATTGTATTTAATGTACAAAAATGGTTTACCCTAATTATTCGAAGTGTTTCACTTTAATTTCTAGTTTTTGTTAGTTTCTATGGCATATTAGAATTGATTGAACACAGTCTGATAATTACCTTAATTTATTATGCTAAATTATAAGTAAATAATTTAATAATGGCAGAGATAATTAGGTCACAAGATAGGTTATTTGGATTTTCGATTGACCTTCTATATCACAAAGTTTATAATACCATAGGCTAAACTGAATACTTCTATAAATTTTACATGCTCCAAATCAAAGAGGGTAATGGCACATACTGATTAATGTATCATGAAATAAAAACTTAATTTGGAGTTCTAATGGTGTTTCTTGTTCCAAAAGATTGTATCATATATAAAATGTCAAATGTAATTTTTCTTTACTTGCTTGGGTCTACTCGAGTTTGGGAAGGGCTTATAGAGATCATTCAGGTCCCCCCTAAACCAGGGCCTCCTCAAATATAGAATAAAGGGCAGGACTAGTAGAAAGACTTCATTGGTCCCCTGGCATTACAAAAGGTGCTGAAGCTCTTGCTACTGTAACCGCACAATGATTGTAATACCCTACCCACTAGCCAACTATGAGATTACTTCCTACACCGTAATATCCAAACTATTTCTAAAATATCTATTCATTGAATCAATCTTCAATTGACCAGTATTTGCGAAATCTTAATACTGCTAGATGAACCTTAACTTGAAATACCTAAGGCAAATTAACCTTCCTCAGCAGAACCGTAAGAGTCAAAGAAGGAACATCCACCCCTTGCTGAGAAAGCTGAAGTTCCTCCCTAACTATCAAATAACAGTCACATCAATGAAAGTGCTCAACACACTCGATTTCACCACTGCATGATGGAAATGATGAGTGTATTGGAAAGAATCCCAAATGAAATAGGTGCCCATTGAGACCCAATATGCCCAAATTCACAGTCTTGTTATAGCAGTCTCTAAGTGACTAGCACAGAAGAATGAAACCCGTACATCTTCCCTGTAATATTGTCCAAGGGGGTGAGTGCTAATGAAAGTTCCAAGCTACTCCCTCCAGAAAACATTCACCTCCTTGCTAATGGAGGAATACCATTCTGCCAACTAAGGGGAAATATTCAATGTGTTGATACTGATGGGCTAACTTGGCGGATACATCTGTTGTCTCATTACCAACAATACCAATGTAGGAAGGGACCCAGTGAAAATGTAGTGCCCAACCCTGACTTGGAGACATGCTACTGATAATACAATGAATATTTAACTGAATTCTCCTGTATTTGGTGGGCAGCTGGTTAGCAAAATATGAAGGGCAGCACTAGAATCAGAAAAGATTATAATAGATTAGGAGAGAGATGGGCCACCATGAACTGTAATGCCCTGGGGATAGCATATAGTTCTAGGAAGGTCACTAAATGTAGGGAAGAGTTTCCAATTCTGTGTGAGGGAATGGTCTGGGAAATACACAGCAGCTGCTGAAAAACAAGTTGAACCGTGATGAGCTTTTGAACCATCAGTATACAACTAAAAAGATATCTTGAAAGAGAGATTGCCCCAAAATAGGATTATCCCTGCTCCAAATCAATGGGAAAGCAAATGTGAAATGAGCCTCCAAGTTGCAATAAGGTGGTATCAGAGAAGCGGATGAAACTGGGTCTAAGAGCACTTCCAGCAAACCAAGAGACCGAACTGTGCCTAACTCGAGAGATAAAGGGGATATTCCTCTTTTCCATTCCAGAGGAACATAATTCACACCCATGATAGAAAACCTTGAGAGGATGGTTCACCAATGCAGACATCATCTTACCATATCTTCTAGCAACCAAAGCCTTCCCATGCAGTTGAAGAGGAAGAAGACAAGCATCTGCCTCCAATGCCTTAATGGGAGAAGAAGTAAAAGATCCCAGGGCAATTCAGATGGCAGTATTTTGAATAGTCTCCAGGCACTTTAGAGAGGTTGGGGAAGCAGAAGAGCAAATCCTACTCCCATAATCTAATTTGCCTCTGATATAGATGGTATAAATGTGGAGGAATAGCCTATGCTTTGGGAAGCACCCCATTTATTGTCTTCCAAACATCTCATCATATTTAGCCTCTTCAAACACTGTATAACTGGAGGCCCTGAGTGTGTTAATTCCAAGTGAGAGAGTTGTCATCAAGGGTGAGACCCAAAAATTTGTTTAATGACAAAGGGAACCTGACTCCTGTTCAGTCTAGGGGATGGTATGAAAGGAACCCTTTGTCTTGTGAAACACATTGTCATATTTGGCTATATTGAAATGCAGGTGCCATCGATTTGCCCAGTCCAAGATCCTCTGTGCTCCCACCTCCAAAGCTCTCTAGGCACTTAGCAGAGAAGATGAAGATGCACTTAAAATTAAATCAGCAGCATATGCCATAACTTTAGTAAAGGGAGTAGTTGGCAACTTAAGAGATATATATAGAGCAAACAATAAAGGACTCAAGGCAGATCCCTGCAGGACCTCGCTGAGGGCCAGCCTCACTGAAGAAACCACATCACTGACTCTGACTGATAGGATGTACATACTGATAGGTATAGATTAGTTAAAAAGCTATGAAATCATCTCAATGGATGTCCTTTGAGTCTCAAACAGGTTAATTTATATAAGAGGCCCATATGCGAGACAAATTAAAATGCCACTTCCAAATCAAAAATAAAACCAAGGTATATACTGTTTATTATGAAAACCTGTAGCTATAGATAATGTGCTCTAGGGTCAGAAGACAGTCAGTGGTATCCACACAAAGCCTAAAGCCATACTGAAAGGGAGAGAGTAGAGAAAGAGATTCCAGCCACCAGCGCAATCAAGCCTGTACCATTCTCTCCAAGAGCTTCCCATTGCAGGAAAGCAATTGAATAGCATGATAGCCCTTGGAGATAGAGGAGTATCTATTAAGTTTCAAAACTGGAAGGATAACTAAAAACTTCCATTGTAAGGGGACTAGGCCTATACCCTGAGACCAGCTATCATTATAGTGGTTCATGAGTATCCTTAGAATCGGAGAAAAGATGTAGAAACTTATTATCAACAAGATCAGACCTGGTGGCCTTGCTATCAGGAGGAGGGGGGGACAAAGCATGATGCAATTCAGAAGCCGTAAAATTGTACCCCAAGAATGAAGACGGTTTAAGTTCTGAGTTCTTTATATATGCAACAAGGGCTGTACTGCTGGGTAAAAGGTCCCCCAGTTGGAAGAGTTGCCCATAATGATCAGCAAAAAACTAAGCCTTCTTCAAATTATTGAGTAGGAGACCTCCATTCCAAGTGAGGGATCAAGTTCTTGAGTCTAGGGTTGTTAAAGAGAGCTTGGCTCTCCATTTGTTCCAGGTATCCCTTTTACATTTCAAATGAAACATCTTGCACTTGGATGCTAACCTCCTGTAAGCAAGGCCATTTCCGTTGGTAGGAAACTTTCGCCAAATATTGTAGGCCCTTTTCCAGTATTGTTTCTTTAAGACATCCTCACATTCTCCTTCATCAGCTCCCAATCCGAGAAGACCGCGTTCTTAGCCATTGGGTAAAAACGAAAGACAGCCTCCGAAGCCCAGCCTTATGAAGAAAAAAATAAATAAATAAGATTGATTTTAGTACCCACCCCGATAATCAGGAAATGAAAAATAGCTCTAGGATAACTAGGCCTACACCAAAATAAATAAATAAATAATTTAACGTTGCTACAGGTGGTAAAACTTTCACTAGGCTCCAGCGATTGACACAACAAACACCAGCAAGATTACATGCAAAAGTTCCCAATTTTTCTTATTTCTACATTTCTTTATTCAATAAATGATTGTGATTCAATTTAAAATTTCCCTCCCACCCATCTAAGTCTTTGTAGCCATAGTTGTCAGATTAAAATTTTTACTTATAGCCAAACGGTGTTAGAAAAAAAATTGCCAAACAAATTTACCCAACCTTATAAAAAATATACTATACAAAATTTTATCACTTAAGAATACTTAAAATTAATAAAATAAATCAATGCATTAAGTCATATCAAATATGGCCCTTTTCTGTTTTACGCTTGGGTTAGTTTTGATTTTTTTTTTTTTTTAATATATTGCTACTATAGCTGCGTTTCCAGAAGCCCGACTGCAGCCCGTTTGCAAAATCGACTCAGACACACCTGTCTATCGAAATTGAAAAATTACATTAACCAATCAGAGAACAGGAAATTTGAGTGCACCGGAAACGGCCGAATGCGCCCGTCGGATCAGCTGACAATTGTAAACAATGCCAGAGTTCTATCCGTTCGGTCCTACTTTTTTTGGTTTTTACTTTAAAAAATGTTTAATATTTTTATAAATTGGAATTTATTTCAGGCAGAGATAGAAAGGACGAGAAGAAAGTGTGTAAATTTGTAAAGATAATACTTGACTTATTGGTAATTCCACTCTTCTTTAAGAATAAAATCGAAGCTCTCTCTCTTCTCTCTCCTCGTCTCTCTCTCTCTCTCTCTATATATATATATATATATCAATATATATATATATATTATATATATATATATATATATATATATTTTGATATTTATCAATATATAGATATATTTATAATTTATATTCTATATAAATAATTTTAAAAATAAAAAAATAAAGTTTTCATATTTATTCTCAATTATTTTTTTAGAGATATCCTGGGGATTTTTCCATAAAAATATCGTGAGGTTGACAACCCTCTGGGTAGCAAATTGTCGTACTTCCTGTTTTTAATGATACTATGTATATGATAAATAGTTCAATAAAACTATATAAATATTAGATGTATAATATATATATAGATATATATAATATATATATAGTATATTATGTGTTAGTGATATAATTATATATATATATATATATATATATATATATATATATATATATATTAATATATATTAAAAAAAAATTAAACGGGATCCATTCAATTTAGGCCTGTCATTATCGGCATACTCCTTACAAAATAATAAGTGAGTGTGGCCTAATTAATGCAAGTACTCAAGTTTGTTATCAGTAATATCACTTTCTATTAAAATAATATACTTTGTTCATTATACTGTATATAAATTATAAATGATCACGATATTATTAGTCGTAAGCGATCTAAAATAACTAAAAATAATTAAAAATCTTTTGGCAAATCATTTCCGACACCGTGCTTTGCATAAAGATTTGTTTGTAAACAAAATATTCCTCCGCGCCCGCTCGTTTGCTAAATGTCGCGCTCCCGAATTCGAGGATTAAGACGGGCGCCTGTCTGTGACCCGTTTACATGAACGCTAGAAGTGCCGCAAACGGGCTCTGGGAAACACGATGCATTGCCGCCTGAGTGCCCTCCCGGGCTGGCAGTCGGGCTTCTGGGAAACGCAGCTATTATCCTAACAGTCAATTTAGGGGTAACGGACATGATTCAAAAAGTTCGAAATTTCTTTAAACTAAATTCCTTTTGAAAAATAAGTCATCCCATTAATGTCTTAAATATTGTTTTTAACAAATTGATATCTCGAAAAGTACTGAAACATTTACAGAAAAAACAAACATAACATATTTGGAATCAGGCGTATAAATGAGTCGTACAAAAATGTAAAAAATACAAATAAAAAAACAAATATTTTTAGGAAATTAGAAAAGTCTCAAAAGTTACGACACTTACAGAAAACCAATTACATATTTGGAATTAGCGTATAAAGCTATTACAAATATGTAAGAAAAAAATAAATAAAAAAAAATAAAAAAAATAAAAATAGGGGGCTCGAGCTGACGGGGGACAGAGGGGGGGACGTTTTCCATACCCCACGTAGGGGAGGGGCGGAGGAAACCCCCGCGACACTCAAATACCAAAGGAGCGGGGGTCCGGAGACCCTATCTCCGGAATGGGGGATAAATAGTCCTTACGCCACTGTCGTTCCCACAAGGCCTGAAGACGCACCTGCCTGCCATTCCTGCGGCGCACTTACCCTTTGGGCTATTCTTTTAGGTTACAGACAAAAAAAAAGTTAAAACTGAAGAGCAGGTTATAAACCGTCAAAAAGGTCCCACTAATATCTTTTGAATCATTGTCACTCGCATCTATAACGATTGTAGATAGGTTATCACTCCTTATCACTATTGAAATACATTAAAAAAAATTCAAAAACCTGACCCCAAGCGTAAAACAAAAAGGTCCTCAAATATTATAAATTATATGGTTTATTTATTTAATTACAAGTCGAAAAACGATTCTCAAAAGGTAAATAAATCTTTAACAAAATAAATCAAATGGTCTACAGTTGCGTTCACTCACGAAACTGTTAAGCGAAAAGATCAAATAACATTAATAAGGAGTGATTAGAAGTTCAATTTATGAAATAAACTGAACTAACATTAATGCGTAATTGTATAATAGCATAAAAATAGTTTTATTAACTATAAACTAAATAAACTTGAATTAACTAGGGAATAATATATATATACTATATTAATAATATATATACATATATATTATATAGTAGTATATATTTATATATATATATAATATACTCGATATACTATACTATACTACAGTATATACATACTATATGTTTAAATTTATTTACTACAATAATAAACTACCTAACAATGTGTATACATTTTCTTGTATATTAGTATATATATATATAAAGAAAACATAAATCTATTTCAAATATTTACCTAAAACCACAATCTAATTGTGCTAAAACCTAATTCTTAAAAATTAAAATTACGACGAGTCAAACTTGAAACGAATGCTTTGGTGATTGGTCACAACTTTAATTAACCTTGCAATGGGGATTCTTATATTAGTTTCGATTAAGCACATACAATCATACAGTGAATGTAAACTATCAAGTATTCTTAAAAAAATTCACACTGATTTTTTCTAATAATATATTAAATAATAAATTATAAAAAAATGATACAAATTATAAAATAAACTTATTAAAGCTTACAAATAGCAAAGAAAACAAAAACTAAATTACTTTACTTTAGTAGTCCTTAAAATTTGTTTGTAATTTAAAAAAAAAACGAAATAAAAGCTATAACTCAAATAAATGGAATGATGGAAAAGTAAGTCTATAAAAATAATTGTTATTGTTTTTCTTCTTTATTCCTGAGCTTTATTAAGTTTATTTGTATCAATTTTTATTATACTTATGTATACCATATAATATATTTAAACAAAAAATCGTTACTTATTCATAGATTCTGTAATACTACACAATCACTGTTTAGACTTTTTGAGCTTCTCACCAAAATTCGTCGCTGAAGGCGACCATATTTTCTATGACGCGAAGGCTGGTACTCATCACCTACACTTAGTACACAATCATAGGGATCTACCAGAATTGTCGTAGTAGCATTGCCGATTCTATATACTGATTTTCCATATGATTATACTCACTTTTAACTAAAAATTTTAATTTTTTCTTGAATTTGCTTTTCTAGCAACCTATTTTG
>JABUQX010015525.1:0-7500 GCA_015478945.1 Trachelipus rathkii | reverse complement strand
ATAGATATATATATGTATATATAATATATATATATATTATATATAATAATATAATATATATATATATATATATATATATATAATATATATATATATATATATATATATATGATATATAATAGATAGTATTAGATAGATCAGATAGATTAGATAATAGATAGATAGAAGTATAGATGATAGATAGATAGATAGATGATAGATAGATAGATAGATAGATAGATAGATAAGATAATAGATAATAGATTAGTGTTAGTAGAGATAGACTTAGAGAGAGAGAGAGAGAAGAGACGAGAGAGATAAAAAGCATAGCTTCGGTTTTAAAAAAAAATATTGCTAGTTTACTAATAAAAATGTATAGATTTGGTTGCCCACTATTTAAATTTTTCACTTATACGTGCTTTCTAATTCATGAAGCAGCACAACTTTTTTTTAATTAAGGAAATGCCTATACCAACATCGAATTAAAGAAGTACCTTTAGGTATTATTTTCGATGATCGTTATTTTATATAATGTTTATTTTTCTCCCACTTTTTAGTATAATAAAATTATTGAAATAAATGCATTATTAAAAATTATAGTTCTATGACTTCTATCCTGTTATCGACCCAATTTTGGTCATTTCATTTATTTGAGTTACGGCTTTTATTTTTTGTTTTTCTCTGATGTAAAAGAATTTTATGGTTAATTAAAATAATTTACTTATTGTTTTTCTTCTTTATTTCTGAGCTTTATTAAGTTTATTTTATTAATTCTTTATTATTTTTATATCTATTATTTATAATTATTTATGAGAAAATCATTAGGGAGTCATGAAATTATCTAATAGTATTTTAATTCACTGTTTATGACTTTTTGAGCTTTTCACAAAATTCGTCGCTGAAAGCCGAGCAAAATAGATGTACAATTTTCAATAATATGGAACACCGTACTTTTCAAAATATAAATAATAATAATAAAAATAATATAATAATAAATAATAATAATAATAATAATAATAATAATAATAATTAATAATAATAAAAATAATGTAATAAAATAATAATATAAGAGATATAATTCCGAAAATAATAAGTGCAATACATCACCTCTCTCTCCTCTCCTCCTCTCTCTCCTACTCTCTATCTCTCTCTCGTCTCATCTCTCTCTCTCTCTCTCTCTCTCTCTCTCTCTCTCTCTTCTCTCTCTCTCTCTCTCTCTCTCCTAACTTTTCTTCGACCAAATCCTCATAAAAAAATTTTTTTTTCAAAGTGTATGCAATTTTTTCCCATTTTTTTATTTATAATACGAGAGAATCATCAGTGGCGCTGTTTGCAATTAGATTTTGTGAAAACAATAGTACGTCTTGCTAACAAGTTCCGTTTAACAGGATATTATTATTATATATTATATTATTTATTATTATTATTATTATTATTATATTATTATTATATATATTATTATATTATATTATTCATATTATTATTATTATTCTACAAAATTTACAAAATTTTTAAAATTTTCCCGTTGATTGCGAATCTTTAAGGTGTAAAGGTAGCTCCTTGCTTGCAAAAATTTTATCTTGAGCTTTTTATTTCATCCCTTGGTTAACGAAATATTTACGGGTCCCGTTGCACTAAGCATTATTGTGCGGGCTTATTTTTCATCACGTTTAAGTCGCATTTTAACATGTCCCTGTTATTGCACTACATTATGGCCCTGCACTAAGATTTTGTTACTGCCCTGCATTGTCTCAGCTATTCTTTACAAGCCCATGCAACGAGCGCATTAATTTTACTGCCTCAACTAAGCATTTTTTACTGCCCTGTGACTAAGCGTTTTCGACTGCCGTCCTTCACTCAAAGCATTTTAATAGAGCCCTGACCAAGCATTTTGACCCGGTTCCCATGGGAATGACCAAGCATTCTTTTGCTGTTTCGCCTCCGTGACTAAGCATAATTTAGCTTCTCTATCCTTGCATCCTGCTTAGTAGAACCTATGTCGGCTTTCAATTTTTCAGATAAGAAAAAATGACCTGATATAGGAGCGTTTAATTTTCATAAAAGAAGAAGAAATATCCTTCTCTACTAATTTCATAAGGCATCTATTTTGACCTACTTATTAATTTTAAATTTTCGCATTCATTAGAGAAATGTGCTATATTTATATCTCCTCCCTGCTCTCTATATTTTTTTAAATTTCTTTTTCCAAAGTTTTTATAATGATTATTTCTTCTATTTTTTCTTCCTCATTATATATATATATATATATATATAATTACTTATATATCTCTCTATATAATATTATATATTATATATATATCACTAACTATAATAAATTTTATATATATATATATATATATTATATATATATAATATAAATACTATTATAATAATATATCGTTATATTAGCACGATCATAGTATAATCTATATATAATAGTATATTATATATAATTATATTAAAACATTTCTTAATATGCCGATTTCAATTGTGAACGCGATATCAAATATAAGCTACATTAATATAATATCATATATATTTAGCTATTATATATATAATTCTTATATATATATATTTAATAAAGATAATTATATATTATATAGTAAAAAAGCTAGCTTAATATTTAAATTATCATTTTCCAAACGGGGTCAGATCAAAGAAATATGACCATAAAGAAAAAAAAACGAACAGACAAAAAAAAAAAAAATAAACTAGAGTTAAAAAAAAACAAAAATCGACGAAAAAATAGAAATTGTAAAAGGTTAAAATTGCCGTAAAAAAAGTAAATAACCATATAAATCAACTATGTAAATATAGAAAAAAAATAAAACATAAATAAAAATAAAATAAAAAAACATAAATAAATAAATAATCAACTAACGATTATAATATAATACATCAAAATATATTATATATATTATATTCATTAACTTATATATACATTGTATATATTTTTGTGTATCTATATATATACATAACTCCCCTTATTGCTCCAGGTGCACTCTATAATGTGATTTTCCCAATATCCATGCTACCTCAGCGCGAAGGCCATGTTGAAATTTATGGGAAAAATCGGTGAGCGTGTTTTAGATATATAAATACACTGTAGATTGTGTGTGAAATTAAGAAGAAGAGGACAGATACATATTGATTATGTGTATGTAAATTTTTTTATTTTACGAGGAACAGATCATCACAATATACAACCAAACTTATATGATCAACTATCTCCAAATAATAGTAAACGTGATTGCATAACTTGCAATATAATTAGAGAGAGACGCAATTTACCTGCGACATCTGAACACTCCTATACTATAAATACACTCTTGTAGCCTTTATGATATTGGAGTAATTTAACTGAATAAACACATATAAATGTGTTTTTCAACCACCATTGCTGAACTACTTTTGAATCACATTTAAGTACACTCAATTTTTATTTGAATATCTGAGCCAAAATTAATTTATCAAATGTTAACTGGACAAATTAATTATAGATGAAAAACGTCGTTAAATTTAAGAGATATCATTAAAATTTATCTTTTATAAATGATAGAAGAAATATATAAGCCAAAGTGTGCGCGTAAGTTGTAAGAACATATATATTTACTAAGATTACAGGTACTTTTGAACCACAACTAGAGTGCCAGAATTATATATGGCGAAGATTTATTTTTATAAATAATGCTGTGAAGCTACTTAATTTTAATCATTACACAACAAAGTCATATTTAAATTATCTGCTTTATATCTAACTAATAAGCCATTGCTCTATTTATATATAGTCTTTCTGGCTAAAGAGATTGACATTGAAAGCATGACATTAATATCGTAATAATGCCATGCATTGAAAGCATAAAAGATCTCAAAACTTTTATGCTACAACAACTTTGTAGTACAAAACAATTCACCAGATTCGTGCAAAAACCTCAAACAGTCACTTTAAGTGATTTTTCATAAATAACCAATCAATTAAGATATATAGAAAAATTTTTATAGAAAGATTTTAGCAAATGACATAACTCTTCTTAGGGATATGTTAATATTTATATTATAATTATTGTTTATTATTATTAAATAAACTAATGAAATAAAATAATTGCAAGTTTTAAATATAAAAATTTAATATATATATTTTCATTTATTACAAAAAACGTACAAAGTATTAAGACTATCTTAAAACTATTAAAAATTCACTTCCCTTCTCAGCTTTAAGAATATGCAAAATTTAATTGAACCCAACAACCTTCACTTATTTTGGCATACTGTGCGAAAATACCTGCTATAAAAGAAGAAACGTCAATTTTAATGATTATCATAATTTAATTTCAAATTGTTGAAAAGAAAACATTGTGGAATGTCCAAAAAATCGATATTTTTATAATATCTAAAATATATATCGATAAATCGTATTATTTGTTAGATCAATATAATTAATAAGTATATATATATCGTAAATTATGAAAATTAGAATAAATAATATAAAAAACAGGAAACAAATTAATTAAAACAGATCCCTTTCGGTATTTAATAATATATAATACTTGAATTTTAAGTAAATACAGCAAATTTAAATTACCTCAAACTTATACTTAATAATTCATTCTCCTGACTTTGCTTTCTTGAATAATGTGATGCATTTCTTAATTGAAACACATTATATTTTTCAAATGCTTGAAAAATTTAATAACATTTAAACATCTTATATTTGAATGAATATTTAGTACAAAATTAAATAGGAATTTTAAAAGATAAAGTATTAGCTGCAAAAAAGTCGTTAACTTTTATTAGAGTGAAGTTCTTATTAAAATTTGTTAATAAATGTGATAAATTAAGCAAAAGTACGTAATATTTTTTAAGAGAGTGTGGTAATAAATTTTTTTACGTAATAAACAGGTTTTCATACTTAAATCTAATAGAAAATATAATATTGGATTATTATATAAAAACAAAATAATTTGAAAATTTACAATTGAATAAGAATCGCTACTTAAAGACTCACCTAAATTAATACTATATAATAAGTCACTTTCTGACTTTTATTTGATTAATAATAGCTTTTCAATGAAATTCAACATTTATATTTTTCAAATTGTACTGAATACTATCCAGGTCTAACCTCTACAATTTTACGACCGTTACCAAATAATTCAAATATGTTGAAACTTCATGAACCAAATAGTGCGTTTAACTATATTAAGAGTCCTACCTAAATTGTCCTAACAACCTAAGAGAATTTCTTAATCTGGAAGTATAATTTTTAATATAAATTTTGTTATTAAAAGAGGTTTTCACAACTAATGAGGTATTTGGTAATATAAAAACAAATATGAAATTTCATTAAAAAACGTCAATTTAAGGACTAAATAAAAACAATTAATAAGATTCTCTTTTCCTGCTTTTCTAATTGCATTTCAATGAACCACATTATTTTTGTCAAATTGCTGAAAATAACCCGATATAAAATAACTTTTACCTATGTTATAAAAATAAATTACCAAAATACATTTCATATATGTGATACAATTAATAGAAGAAATAATTCGTACTCTTAAGAGTTCTAAATTATGTAATGTGAAAATCTAAGCAAAATCGATATTAAGAACATAATAAAATATAGAAGTTAAAATTTATAAACTAAAACAGGTTTATCAAAACTAATTAAGAATAATAAGTTTGTATTATAAATAGAATACAAAACTATATAATTCTAATTAATTAAATTACGTCTATTTAAGACACCTAAATCTATTAATAAATTGCACAATATTTACGCTTATGAAGATTAAGACATGTATTAGATGAAACACATTTATGAATTTATAATACAATGCTGAATAATACTCTTCTTTCAAATTTAAGGACTCTAATTATTTTAAGAGTACCACCAAATAATATTCAAAATTTGAAATTTAAGGAAAAATCGTACTTTAGAGAGTTCTAAATTTGGTAGTTAAGGTGAACTTTTAATTTTTAAGAAAAAGCGTGAATTTAGAAGTTAAAATTTTTTTATTAAAAAATCAGTTAGTTTATCATCAATCTACATGAAATATTGGTAGAATAAAAATAACATATAATTCGAGGAAATTGCGATATAAAAACTTGCTAAATTTATTACATCATCCCAAAAACTACTGAATAAAAATTTTACCACTTTTCTGTAACTTTTTAGAAATAGCATTTCAAATGAAACATCAATTTATTTTTCAAATGCCTCAAGAAATACCGTATTAAAACTTCAATTTATATGAATTCTAGCAAATAAATTTCAAATGTATGTAAATTATATTATTAATAAAAATCGTACTTTTAAGAGTTTACTTAAAACTGTGTAATGTGTAAAATTTATAGAAAAACCCGATAATTTTAAGAGTTAAAATTTTTTTTTAAAACAGGTTTTTCAAAACTGAAGAAATAATAAAATTGGTATGTAAAAACATAAAATTTTTTAAATAAGAAAAATTCAATATAAACAAGTTGATCTATCACATTTATCTTGCAAAAATTAATATAATTCTCTTTTCTGCTTTTTGAAAAATGCAAGTAGACTGAAACAACATTATTTAAGTTATTCAAAATGCTTGGAAAGTAATATAACGTTCAAGAAGCAATATTAAGATTTAACCCAAATAATTTCAATGTTGAAAATTAGGAAAAAATCGTACTTTTAGAGTTCTAAATTCACGTATTGTTAAAAAAAAGAAAGAAAACCGATGTAAATTTTTGGAACTTAAATTTTTCTTATTAAAACATTTTTTCACTACTAATGAAATATTTGGTTATATAAAAAATAAAAATATTGAAGATTTCATTAAACAAACGTCAATTTAAGACATTTCTTAAAAAACTTATTTAAATAAAGGTGAGCCGAACACTCTTATCTCTGGTTTGATTTATTATTAATTTAATTGAAAACACATTATTTTTTCAAATGCTGAAAATACCGTTAAAAACTCAATTTTAAGATTTACCAAATAATTTCAAATGTTGAAATTTAGGAAAAATCGTACTTTTAAGAGTTCTAAATTTGTAATGTGAAAATATAAGCAAAAGCGTAATTTTAGAAGTTAAAATTTTTTATTAAAAAAGGTTTCACCACCAATTTTATATTTGTTTAAAGATATTTGGTATATAAAAATCCAAATATTAAAATTTCATTAAAAAACGTCAGGTTAAGACACCCTACAACGCAAATTAATTAAATCTCTTTGTGCTTTTTAAATTGTGCCACTATCATTGAAACACACATTATTTTTCAAATGCTGAAAATACGTTAAAACTCAATATATAAGATTTACACAAATAAGTTATTTTAAAAAGTGTACGATCAAATTTAAATTGAGAAGAAGATGATGACACTGACAATGAAATGATGAAAAAATTTTAAGAAAAAGCGTAATTCTATTAGTAAGTTAAAAAATTTCTTTTATTACAAACAGGTTTTCCAAAACTAATGAAAATACTATTGGTATTATAAAAACAAAATATTGAAATTCGATTAAAAAAATCAGTACAATT